>JAVCKT010061682.1:0-16037 GCA_032273925.1 Rhynchotus rufescens
TCCCATAGTTACAAGGGCTGAGAAGAAGAACAAACCTATACAGGTGATTTGATAACTATTTTATTCATTGCTCTATCTGTATACTTTAAGAATTTGGGAAATTTCATTGCAAATATCTGGTAAAGCTGTCAAGAAAAGCTTTCTGCAGCAGTACTCCTGTTAATACCGTCTTCAAGGTAATACTGCATCTTACCTCTGAATAACCATCCATCTTGAAATAGGTAGAGATGACAATCTATTTTAATTAGGAGAAATGTAAAAACCTTCTGAAATTATAGTTATTTCATAGCAGTAATTTGTATATTCCTTTCTTTTCTTTGTAATCTTTACAGTAGTACTCCATCCTTTTTGCTACCTGCATTGTTGTTTACACAGAAGCTTTATCTTGTACTATCGTTTAAAAATATTTCTGGGATTTTGTGAACTGTTGAAGTTTACTATAAATTATATTTCATGAAATATTTTGAATTATGTGAGCTATTGTAAGAACATAAGTGTGTGTCAAGTCAGATGACATCTCTTGCAATTAATAGGACATAAGAATGAATTACTGGGGGAGGGGAGGAGGAAGAAAACTCTTCTTCAACTCTTAGTAAGAAATAACTCCAAATTGAAGTTATAGCACATAATCAGGCAGTAAATTCAAAGAATTTATAAAACAATAAAGCAGTAACTTCTTTCTTATAAACGCATTGCTTCAACTGTGGAAGAGGAGTCACCTTCTTTTCATCTTAATACAAATTTTAGTTAATATGAATTATCTCAATGCATAGTGTAAACTTTTGAGTGAAGACAAAGAAGCCAAGTGAATGCTTTTCAGGTTCATTTATTACTTGATAAACGTGCCAGAGAGGCCAAAAGATGCAGTCTTCAGGTGCAGTCTTCTGATTCTCTAAGCTAGTAGTGAAAAAAAATCTACTTTAGATATGAAAAACTCTACTTAAGTTCAGGAACTAGGTTTATGTTTCATCTTAGCATTTGAATATTTCTCTGTGAGAAGTGGTCACAGAATCTTTTCTTATTTGGGAAAAGTTAGGTTACATTCTTGTTACTGCAGTACTAGAATTAAACAATTTATGTACAAATGACAGAGAAGGCTGCATAGATGCTTTGACACTTGAAGAAGGAGCATAGATAGGAAGAAGATAGGATTATTAATGAACTGATCAGTTATCAATCCTGTCAATCCTGTCAGTTATCCCGAAGGTTATGGGAGACTAGGGAGTTTCTACAGATAAAGGCACAAATAGGGCACTTTCAATAACCTCCTTGTAGAGTGGGTAAATGTTACCACAGCATGTGATGAAAAGGTTGCATGTTTAGACAGCATAAAACACCTGACTAGAAAAGGGCCACTCTGTAACACTAGCCATTATCAGAAGAATGCTATTCTTACTAGGAAGGAGAAGATACCCTTCATTTGTATCAACTTCTTTAAGAGGGTGTGTTGTCTCATCAATTAATAATATTATTAAAGATAGTTGAAAAAGAGTAAAAATAAATGGTTCCTTTTCATAAGGGCTGTAGTGAACATGAAGTAAATTGTGAAGTTCAATATATTCATAAATGATCTGAAATTTACAGCTGAAACAATCTTGCAGAAACAAGTCACGATACAAGGTGACTGAATAAACCAAGTAATAGCTGAAATTCAGTTTCGTTGAAGTTACATGGATAAAAAATTTACAACTTTGTGTCTTGATAGCTAGTATTGTTTTGAAAATAAATATATAAATATACCACAGTATACTGTAATACTAAATCACTGATGCTGGCAGTGACTAAAGATAAACAGAGGATGGGGAAAATTTAAGAAAGAGCTGGATGACAAAATAAAATCAAAGCAGGAGAAAAATAAGTGGCCTGTATTTTTGCTATACAGCAAAAATGGTGATATATGGTATCACTGGTGATATATGGTGATATCATAATTAAATGAGGAAATACATATCACAGAAACTGAATAATAAGTTACTTTAAAATAGAAAATTGAGATTTTGAAGTTTATTTGCTTCAATAGTGCTCAAATATATTTTCCTCTAATGGAAGTATTGGTTTTTTTTAAGTTGTAACATGTGATTTAGAGTTGCTAATGGAGAGCCATTCACCAAGCTGAGATGATCCACCTTATTTTGTGTCCCTTTTGTGAGCTGTTCGAGATGTAAAAAAGCTGGCAGCTATGGTTTTTTCCTAAAAAGGGGATTTGGAAGTCCAGTAGAGGCTGTTTCTGTATCGTGTATGTGGAGTTATTTTTCTTGGAAGGAATAATCCTGTTCAGGATTCCTAGGAAGGAATAGTGCATGTTCAGCCTGGATCTGTAGTCCTGTGTCCAGTGCTGGGCTCTCCAGTGCAAGATAGGCATGTAGCTATTGGAGAAAGTCCAGTGCAGGGCTACTGAGATGACTGATAGACTGGGGCATCTGTAGTAGAAAGGAGAGGCTGAGAGAACAGGGACTGTTTAGCATGAGGAAGAGAAGACTGATGTGGGGATCTTTTCAATACATTTAAGTATCTGGAGAGAGAGTATTAAAAGCACAGGCCAGGGTCTTGTCAGTGATGCTCAGTAATGGAATGGGAAGCAATGGGTACAAACTGAAACTTTGTCGGAACATAAGGAAAAATCTTGTTAATTGTAAAGGTGGCTGAATATGTCGCGCACTCAGGCTTCCATCCTTGGAAATATACAAACTCATCTGGAAAGGACCCTTTGTTCCTGTTCTAGATGACTCTGCTTGAACTGAGGAATCGGACTAGATGATCTTTAAAGGTCTCTTTAACCTTAGCCAGTAAAAGCTCAATGAATTTGTCTTATTCCACTTTAATATGTACACAGGAATATATGATAATAATTGAACTGTGTGTAGCTTATCCTTTTCCATTTATAGTGATCATTATAATTAAAAAAAGACACAACTTATTTTCATCTAATCTCTATCACATCATATAAATAGAATCGACTTTATGAAGTAACAAAACAAGTAACGTCTTGACAATATTGATATCATTCCTTTGCATTGTTTGTTTACAGTATTGCTTTTCTTATGAAAACAGTAAGATGAAAGATGAACTTGTTCCTTGTTCTTTTTAAATTGTGTGTGTACTTTGTTAAATAAAACAAATCAACAGATTTGGATTTAAAGAAAGGAAGGAAAGACACTTAGAGAAAAAAAAATGTATCTGAGCACACCTGGATTGCTGTTTGCAGTTCTGGACTCACCAGTACAAGATGGACATGGAACTTCTAGAAAGTGTCCATCACAGAGTGACAAAGATAATTAAGGGACTGGAACTATCCTATGTGGAAAGACTAAGCGAGCTAGGCCTGCTTAGCCTGAAGAAAAGACTGAGAGGGGATCTTACAAACATGTACATATATGTGAGGGGTGGATGTAAAGAGGATGAGGCCAAATTCTTCTCGGTGGTGGTCTACAATAAGACCAGTAGCTCCTATATATATACCTGCAATAGATAATAGATATAAATTAAAACACAGGAATTTCCACCTCCATAGAAAGAACTTATTTCCTGTGAGGGTGACAGAGCCCTGCAACAGGCTGCCCGGAGAAGCTGTGGAGTCTCCTTCTCTGGAGATCTTCAAATGCCTCCTGGATGCCACCCTGTGCTACATGCTCTGGGGGTCCCTGCGTGTGCAGGGGAGTTGGACCAGATGATCTCTAGAGGTCTCTTCCAAAATCAATCATTTTGTTATGTATGAGATTACTTCAGTTTGGCTGCTAAAATACTGTAGCGAATTTCTCTCCATGGACATTATTTCCAGCAATTGCTTTTGTTTCTGCTATAGAAGACAGCTATCGCTTTGCAGGGAAGAGAAAGATGGAATTTTATTGGCCACGTATGGAGAATATTTTTGCAATAAAAGAGTGCTTTGGCTACTGTTTCATGTGGTATAGCTGTTCCATTTTTTGGATACTATTGGTCAGCTATAACAATACAGCTACTAATGCTAATGGTTCCCAAGTTGCATTACTCACTCAGGTGTCTTGTAGATACATATACTTTAATTTAATTGCACATAGCAACATCACTGTCAGGCTCCAGTCAAATAACTGCTTTCTTTATATCAATAAGACTTTATTGTACTTGTCAACTTTTCAAAATCCATTTTAGAACTAAGAAAAACAATGCAAGAAGGTTATAATTTTTAGGTAAAAGATGCATTACATACAAGTAAGAACTAAGAATCTAGAAAACAAATACGGTATTTCTAACCGATGTAAGTAACAACTAATCTGGCCCACACCTATATTGGTGTGTGCAATGCCTGTTCAGAAAGAGCAACTTCAAGAAAATTAGAACAAGTAATTTTGGAAGTTGCTATAGCTTTATTTTTAGTGATAAGACTCTATCAATTAGAATGAGCAAATTCCTAAGGGTTCTAATTATATGCAGGTCATTTTATCTGAAAGGTTCTAATCTTCATGAATCAGATGGAATAAATTGATGAGCAAATCTCAGGACTCCCTTTGAATGGGGAATGAAAAAAATGCATAATGACTAAGTGATGAAGTGTCATTTCTGGTGAAAGGTGGAAAATGGTGTAAGTTTTTTTGTTGTAGGACCTTGTATCATTTTAGATTGTTCTTATATAATATTTCCTATTCTGATGTTTTATTAATTTTAATATTTTTCCAGAGATATATGCTATAACTCCCCGATTATTATACTGAAAGAAATAAATGATGATAAATTACATGTAGTGTTCATATAGATTTCTTTTGATTGAATAAAGCCTGATTTGAGCATACTGTTCCTGTTCTACCTGGAGTAAACCTACAGTTCAGGCTAGGGTGAGTGGGAAGAGGGTCATATTTTCTCTGGAACCACACTGGTGTCATTCTGTTTATTAGTGGAGCCAATTCATAAATAATTTAGGAGGTATTTGAAGGAGCTTTGTTGTTAACAAAGCAGATTGTTACTTTCTAGAGGAACAGCTGAAAATAAGACAACTGTGCAGACTGGATTCTTACGCTACAATGTGACACCACTGAATATAGGTACGATCAAGAATAGCAATGGCAATCTTCTCTCTGAATCTCCTTCCATAAAACAGACAATTCTGTTGTACAACTCCATATTCTTTTTATGTTTTTTGTTGATATTTATGAGATGATGACACACAAGCTAATAGATAACAGTTTCCAGTATAAACTGTTCTATTTGAAAAAAAAAATAAAAGTCATTTTAAACAAAATCTGCATTAGTTTCATGAGCAGAAAAAAGTCCTAATTTCTGTGGTGCTTTTAAAGTGAATACCATGGATTTGGACAATGGAATGTCCTCATGGAATGACCTAATGAAATGCAAGTAAACTTTGTTTCTGTCTTGCTTTATTGACCTTGGGTTTCTGTGTTTTTTTTTTTTTTTATTTTTTTTTTCCTGTGGGTTTGTTTTTTTTTTTGTTTTTTTTTTTTCATCTAGGATGCAATTTCCAGTGTTATATGCTCTTTGAGATGATTTAGATGTAACTTCAGTTTTATATAAAAATGTATGTATTCCCTCTGTGCCAGATGGAAGAATTGAACTCCAGCTGCTTAAAATAATACTCAAGATTTTTTTAGAAAAAGAAACTGATAAAAACATCAGATTGCAGTGGAATGCAAACTATAGTGAATAGCTTGACAGCCCTTTAAAAATAACTTCTGGATGTTTCTCGCAAGGTGTTTAATAAAGATATTTAACCCAATGAGATAATTCACGTTCCTCTACAGTAGTTAGTATTAAGTAAAAGTGAAATCTGCATCCTTCTGTTAGGATTATTACTCTCTACACCTTCACCGAGGAGTGATATTCTGAAATAAAGCTGATTATTCTGGCTAATAAATGTTGGAAAGGCCTGGTGCAAAACCTACATGAAAGTTTTGTGAATGTGGATGGGGTTGTATTTGTTTCATTCTCCCAGGATGTTGCGTGTTATATTGAAAGGAGCATAGCTATATGTGAATGTATCTACCTGCTTCTGACTGTTGTATTCTGGGTCAGCCTGGAGCCTTGAGAGGAGTGGAGGTTGCTGGAGCCTTTTCGGGTAAACCAGATGATATGGGCACAGGGGAACACATTAAGGAAGCAAGCTGCAGGATTAGACTGAGACAAAAACAAAAGCAAACGAACAACAAAAATATCAGCAAAAGTTCAGAAGGGATATTTTAATTCTAATCTGGCATTAAACTTGTACTGGAAACACCATCTCTTGGCAAGAGTGGGCCAAAACATTAAATCGGATATTTTTTATTATATCTGGGCTAAATAACTTGAATCTGAGGTTTAAGTCCAGCCTGTATTAGAGGAGTTCCTATGGTCTAACTGAAAATGTGTGCTTGACCTAGAAAAAACAGACAAATAAAAAGACTTGTAGGTATACGGAAGGATATCTCAATATAGTATATTTGAAATTAAGACTGATTTTTAGTAATTCAGGTACTTAGTTAAACGAAAGATAAAAATGGAACCTTAAAAACTGAAGTCCCCGTGCGCTAGACCAGAATATGTTCACAAAAACTATACAACCAAGGAGGGTTATTTTTCAGTTTTTATAGGCCAAATAAGAGTTCCGATGTACAACCTGACAGCTAGTTAACTCTTCCAAAATACTTTGCCAGCAGCATAAACTTATAAAATAACAACGCACTGCTGTGTCATTTCTTCCTCAGATTATAGCGTGCAGGTATAAAACATTTATGGTTCAGCAGAGATGTGTGTCATTTGAAAGTGCTCTGAGAATTGTGATTCTGTCAAAGCATCATAATTCCATTTCTGAGTCGTTGCCTATTTTATAGATTCCTACTTAATGAGTTCTAATGTAAAGGATACCTAAAGGATACCTAAAGGATAGGTTTCCTCACGCCCGCCCCACTTCAGCCATGTATTTGTTTTACAGAATATAGAGTAGCAAACTTTAAAATTTTATAGATACATATCTAAGAGAGAAGGTTGAAGGTAAAAAGATTGTCTGTAACCTTTACCCAACATGGAAAATGGGCTGGTTGACATCTGGTTAGTAAGGCTGATCAAGTAGAACAGGTAAGGTTTCATTTGTTCAAATGAATTTTTTTTGATGTCTTAATGCCTTGCTGCCTAGCTAATCATAGATAATGGTGCCAATATTCAAATGTAATATGGATTTATACTGAGATTTAATAAAAGCTAAGGGCTTGCTGGGAGAGAGAGAGAATAGAAATAAAAAGAAAGCCTGCCTTTCTTTAAGTTTTTCAGTCTAAGGTGTAGAATAAATGAAGAAAATAGCAAAATATTCAAAGATAAAGATGAAAGCGTTTTAAAATAGCTTCTCAGGCAAAATTCCTCATAGATCTCACCCTTTGTGCATATTTTCTAAAGATCTCCATCCTTAGAGAATAACGTTGTAAAAGATCCAGTAAACTGTATTTATGTAAAGCAAAATTAAGAAGCATAGTGAATGGAAGTGAATTCTGTAAGGAATGAAAGTATACTTTGGGGATAACTTTCTATTTACATAAGAAATACAGCATTCAAATTTTAATTGCTGATATTTTACAGGAAATTCATGTCCAATTATTAGTCATCCTTTATTCCAAACAGTTGCTTTCATTTTTTTTTTCAGCAAATTCTTCCAAATAAGATAGTGGTGATAAATATCATTGTTGCTTTATTTCTATATTTCTACTTTTAGTTCCTTAAGTATAAGTTCTTTGACAATGCGCACAGCTTGTTCATAAATTCAGAGTTCTTTGTGTCTATGTGATGTGCAAATGCTGAGACTTCCACAAAAGAAATACAGAGTTAACACAAGCAAAATAGAATTAGGATATCAAAAGTTCACAACAGCACACAACATTTTGGATGTTCCTGATCTTTCATTTTACCTTCCTTTCCTAATTGGATGTTGAAATGATATCCAGTGCCAGCTATTTTTCGTCTTATTGTCATCTGTGTTTGATGAAAAATGACTATTTCATTAGTTATTAACTTAGCCAGAATAATAGGCACTCTTTAGGTAGTTACAGCAGAATTTCTATATAGATCTGATTCAATAATTGCAGACTGATCCTCAGAACTGATGGAGAGCTCATAGCCAAAGTGGTTTTTTTATGTATTCCACTATTAATTAGTAGGCTTCTTTTCCAAATTAGTTGCGTATAGGAGGGAAGTAAATGCTATGGTCATAACCAGACCTGCTGGGTTCTTCTCTGTCATTACTGCATGTCAGAAAATTCTATATTCTCTGTATATAGTATTCTTTCAGGAGTTCTTGTTTCCTGTTCATAGCTTGTGTACACTCAGTAAAAAAAGAAGTGCAAAGATATGCAGGATGCGTAAGCAGGCCTAATGAACAAGGGTCATACCCGAAAGCTGCATGTAAACCTGCAAATAGTAATGGCTGCTTCTTGAAGAACTGGTCACTGCAGTTTTTACCAGTTTACTTTGACTGCTTTTACCTATGCCACTGTTGTACTTATTCCACCATGAGTGGTAATTCCTAGAGGAGTCTACAGATTTTGTAAAAAAAGTTGTACTTATGTTTGTTCCTCTGCTTTATGAGGTTCCAGAAAACAGATTTGACAATATTCTCAGTATTACATTTTCAGACACCGGTTTGTTGTTGTAAACTTCCCTGGTTTGATTTAGTAGTGTAATTCGTTTATTGTTTCTGTGTCCCTGACATTTATAATTTATAGTCCTTCAGCAAGTTAGCAAATCTCATGGCAATATCATATCCCAGTCAGTTTGAATTAATTCATTAATTAAAGAATCTATACAAATTTGATTCCTTTTCAACAGTTGTCATTGATAGGCTTTGCTGCCAGCTAATCTTGATTAGTTGGAGAAAACAACAACAAAACAGCTATTAAAAAAAACAGATAATGGCTAGCTGAGTAGAATTGCTTTGCTTAAGGGTCGCAGTTGATATTACAGCTAATAATATGATTGTATTGCCATTAGCTGTGATATGAAGTTCAGATTGCCTTTCCTCAATATGAGGAAGAAAAAAAAAGATATCAGAGATTTAACTATGTATGCTATTACTCATTATGCAGGTGATGCCACTGATTCTTTTCAGTTAAGTATTTGGATTCTGTTTTTAGATTTATATAATAGGATCTTCCATGATAGATACATGGACAAATCAAACATTCTGAAGGCTCAAGGCTATCTTGATAGAAACAAATCCCAAATAACTAGGAAAAATATGGCTTTGATTTAGCAGAAGAGAATAACCAAATCCCAAGGTCCATTTGTCTCTGAATATTCTGAGTGGAAGCCCTGGAAACAAAACTGAATCATCTCACTTTGCTATGACTAGGTAGATTACCATTGCTTAAAAATAATATAGCAAGAAAAATAAAAATACGAAAGAATATTTGAACTCTACCTCTAAGATGTAGATAGTGCAACTCAAATTTTGTCACTATCTATACAGTAAATAGTTTTCACTTAATAAAACACTTCTTCAAACTCATATTGTATCATTTCTATCCTGTCCCTTATGCAGAATTGACCATTAACCAACAGAAATGTTTCTGCAATACTGTTTTTTGTCTTTCTCAGTCTAAGCAAGATCATATGTTCCTCTAGGCATATCCTGCAGCTACCACAGAGATGTCAGCTAGTCAGCAGGCCAACTCCTGCCCATTCCATGTTGAAACATTCACCATGTTTAACAGCAACTGAAGACATATTTTGATTATTTGAACCGTTAGACAAGAGGTATGATTGTTTTCTGATAATATGTATTTTAGGCTACTTTTACCCATGTGTGAATTCTAACTTTATTCGGAAGTTATTTCTGAAATTAATTTTGGTTCTAGGAATCGGTTCATTATCATACTTATTATCATTATCATAAGTTAACTTATATGCATGTTATAAACCAAATTCTGGTTAATATGCCCAAGACTTTGTGGCCTTAATAATGTCATCTGAATTTAACAATGCCTCTGAGCTTTGGCTCATGCAGAGGGAAATTAATTTTATATTCAAGGTCAAACATTTTCAAAATATTTCTAGATTGAAAAAAAACAACAGCAACAAGAGATTTTTGCTTTGAGGGTAATGTAACTAGCCAAGGTGATCCAACCCCTGTGGCTGAGGCCCGGAACATGCAGTTCCTGTCCCCCTTCAGGCACAGAGGACTGAAGCTATAGCATGTTTCCAAGCAAAATTTTATATGACTGGTCACTAAATAATACTTTTTATCCAAACTGTAATTAGTTTTGCTACTGGCCATTTCTATCAATTGGTCTTCACTGAGCAAAGAAATCTGACTTTTGCAGCTAACTTACTTGCAACACACTGAGAAGGTGCAGGTGTAATATTAAAATACTCTACCTGCATAAACTCTATCCTTTTTGGATGAACAGTCTATATATTAATGTTGTCATGGTTTTAGAAGTGAATAGAAGAACAATAGCTGCAGTTTTTGTTCATGGATCAGGAGCACCTTTTGGCAGTATATGGAATAGATATATGAAAAGGTAGTAAGAAATCCAAAAAAGTATCATAAAATAATTTTGAGTTTATCACTGAACAGGAGACATTGAAATAGCAGGTTTCAATTAAAAACTGCCATTCTTGACTCTAATTTGTGATTTATTTGAAAGAGGATTATTCAGTCGTTATAATTAAAACATAATAACATATGTAAACTGTACATACATGAGTTTTTTTTGTGTATTAGCAAAAAGTTATATTATACATTTACATGTATGTTTAGAATAGTTGACACCTAGCACACTTATAAGCTTGGAGAATATTTCTATGCATTAAATTTAACAAAAAATATACACCAATTTAATCTTTTCATACTGGCTTAATTTATTTATTTCCTTAGGAAATGTTTTATGTAGAAGCAAAGGTTTTCTATCTATGTCAGATGAAATCCAGATGCTGATTTAGCTCATGCAGAAGCCCTGTTTGGTGGATACTGTCTGTAATTTTGCATATCTATTAGAAAAAGACAAGTTTGTACTTTTTTCCAGCTACTTGTGCTTCTTTGCGCAAAATAGAGTTTTAACTCTCACTGATGTCTAAATACACGCATTCATAAAAAACCCTATTTTATTTCACCGGGCTTAGTCAGATATCTCTTATCTTTATTTGTGTAAAGTATTTGCCCTGTATTGATAACAACTTTCATCAAATGAAACATTCTTTTGTTTAATTTTCAGTAACCTTCTTTTCATCATAGATGAATATATGCTGTTTACACTGTGATAAACACCAATTCATTTTTTACTCAAGCTGTGCTCTGGTGATGCGCAAGACAGGAGCATGATCTTGTCTTTTGTTTTCCAGTATCATTTTTCTTACTTTTTTGTTCAGTTTGCTGTGCTCTGCCACCACCATTTTGTTGGTTTTCTTTTGTATCCCTGAGAACAAAACTCCATTTCCAAAGTTATCAGAGAAAAGAACTCAAAAAGCACGTTATTACACTGAATTTTAAAAAGGAAAGAGAATGGGAAGAATGGTGGACATATTTTTTTTTTGTGTATGTTAGCATGACAAATGAATGAGGTAAACACAGCTCTAGAACTTGATCTGAACCAAGAAAGCAGGTGGTTATGTGAAGGATGTGAATGAATATGAGGATACAGGCAATCACCATCATCTTGGGTGTTACTCTTAGGTAGGTCATACTTTGATGTCCTGCTGTATTTTCCTTGATTCAGTCATCTCTGTTATTCTGTGATTGTTTGTTCTCTTGAACCACAGTTACTCGCCCATTACTAATGCTTATGCTATATGTTATCAGCTTGAAGGTCTATCATCTGCAGTATTTGAGTATGTTTTTACACATATTGTTGGTAGTGCCAGTGTTTAGCTTTTTCTGCGGGTTTTTTTTTTTTTTTTTTTTTGCTTGTGCAAGAAGGCTGTACTATGTTCTTTTGTTTATGTCAGAAAGGAAACTTCTACTCTGTTAATATTTTCTGATATATAAACTATAGCTGTCTTTCCATAACTAGTAGGTAATTTGTTTTAGCACAACACCTTACCATACGTCTCTCAAAGATAAGAATGAAGAAAAGTTTTGTAAGCTTTTGCCTTGATCTTCTGGGATAAATAAAATCCTAAGCTATTTCAATGTTACTTACTGCACAGTTGCTTATTTTCATTTTTTGTTGCTTTTTAGTAGTTTTTATCCATAGTATTTTATGTATTGCTTCTTACGCATATAGCTCTGTAGAGACTGGTTAGTTAAAGCATATGTCTGATCATAACTTTCTTGTTATGTTTGTGGGGTTAAAAAAACAATGAAAAACTTACTATCTTACTAGGAATTTTAGTATTTCATCTATTTATTTATAAATGAAACTACTTGTGTTGTTTAATTTGTGTACAGCTAGGCAGAGAGTCTGAAGTTTCCATTGAATGGAGCAGTTCTGAGGGGTTTTAACATTATTCTTGAGAGATACAGAGTTGCATCTCCAGTTTCTCAGTAGCAAAATTTTAGTATTATACCATTTAAAATGAGGAAAAGGGAAATTAAATCTTTCAGAAAGGGAATAAAGTGCTGACATGTAGCTGGCTTCATATATGTGCAAGCTGGTATAGATCCAGAACATGGATGAGAAATGTACAGAAGTACAACTTGCACTTTTGCAGTCTCCTATGGCACAGTAGTACATATAGCCCCAGAAGTGTTAGCATATTAGAGTCCTTAACTTTTCACATTGAGGCATCTTATTCTTTCAACAGAAGAATGAAATCTTTCAGCATTTGTAAATTGACAGTTTATTGGACAAATGAAAGTGTTATAAAATATATATATAAAATCAATATACAGTAAGGATTAAAAAAAGATATAGTACAACAATTACAGAATTATAAAAAAATATAAATGAAAGGAACAGTTGAGCATGGGAACTCTTGAACATAAAATATCTAGAAAAGCTAGTTGTTGATGTAAGGTATGTTTTAAAGGAACAATCGCTACGCTGAAATCCTGGAGGTTACTTTTTTATGGAAAAGTTTAGGAACACCCTCTTTAAAAGAAACTAGGAATGAGATCTTGACAGTGACTAAAACAGTAGGAAAGATAAATGTATATGAATTTGGTCTCTATCAAAAGACCAAATAAACCCCTTTTAACCACCAATAGTTATTTTCTTATAATCCGCATTTTGGGTGTTCTTTTTGGTAGTTTTTTAACTTCTGTAGCCTTTCGAGTGATGGTATTTCTGAAAAGAGAACAGTAACATATAGCAATTTCATTTTAGTCAAATACAGCAGAACTTGAATTTCTTTTCATTTCATTTCTTTCTTTCAAATTTCTGATTTGCTAGTATGATCAAAGAATTGCATTTTATTCTGAAGATACAGTTTGAACTGTTATTTGTGCTGAGTCCTGAACTTTTAGCCTAATTCTCGTGAAATCTCTATTTCCTCCAGATGACAGGAAATACTGTTTGTTTCATATCTTGTTTTTCAAAGGAGCAAAAAATAAATAAATAAATAAAATAAATCAAAAGGAAAAAGAAAGAATCTTTCAGACAACTAAGACCTAAACCTAGGGCTTAAGGACTTTGAAAAACAATGCAGAAACCTTGAATATAGGCTCTGTCTTTGAGGAACAAAGAGTTCTCAGGAGATCAACAAATGATGAGTAATGATTTCTTAGCCAAATGTTCTATATGTTCCATCGTATAACATGCCACTTTAATAACCTGAGTAAAAGGAGATTCAGAAGAATGTGCAAGATGCATGAGAGAAGCTCAGAGGAAGGAGCCATTGGGCAAGATATTATCTAGGATAAAGTGCCTTCCTTCTGGCTTTTATCTGTGCAATATTTACTACTCAATTAGGGAAATAGTAAAACATAATGTAAAAACAGTTACTATATTGAAAATACTGAGAAAGTAACCTTTCCTAAAATTTTCCAAAATTTGCTTCCTACACAGAAGGACCTTGCACATTTTGATCATTGCTGTACATTCAGTATGGATGGGGCCAGATTGCAAACCACAGGTTAATTCAAAATTCTTTTTCATTATGTAATTGAGATTGTTTATACTGAAATGTGTTTGTTTATGAGAATAGCTGCTGCCTAGTTTACATGTGTGATAAAATTTTCTACCAACTATGAAAAACTTAAAACTGCATCTGGCACTAAATGTCACTCCTGGTGCCTCAAAAATGAGGATGTCTGTGAAGGTATAGAAACAATAGGAGGAGACAAGTGTAATTGTTTATTTTGTTGTAGAGCGATGATTAGTCACAAGCATAGTTGTACATCTTTGAAGCACTAAATTGTTAAAAACATAAAGAAGTTGCTTAGCATGTCAGTACTATGTGATTTTATATATGAAATAAGATAATCTCTGAACGTAGGAGTTTATATACTCTATAAGTTGCAATTTAGCAGACTTCACTGGAGTTGAATTTTCATCTTTACCTTTAATAATAGCAAACATAGTAGAGAAACAGCATTTTAATAAGTCTCTGTATTACAAAGAAAAAAAAACTTAAAGGCCATAAAAGAATTTTTGTTCTTTCAAAATTTAATCATATTAATCATATTAATCATGTTTTTGTTAATGCTATCTAGTTGCTTTTACAAATCTTTTCCTAAAATATGTGATCATAAACTGAGGAAGGCTATAATATTGTGTACATTTAAAACAATTAAATAGAAAATTATTTTAACATTAGTATTCACAGAAATATATCTCCTAATTAAATATTTAAAAGGAAAAGAAGTTTTTTATTTTTCAATTGCATTAATATAAATTCTTCTTCTTGATTATATTATACTTTTTTTTCCTTTTATTACTTATTTTGGCAGGATGATGTTTTGATGTTAAACATTTTATATTAGAATATTTTGACTAGATATTTTAGCATTGTCCTGTAAGAAATTTTTTTTGCATTTTTCTTAAATCAAATTTGAAAAATTTAGCTTCCCAAATGAGTGGAAACAAACCAAAGAGAAGGAACAAAATGCCTTAACTGGGGTATAAAATTAAGTCTGGCAGTGGCTGGCAGTGATTACAATCATTAATTATCTTTTCTTCTATGCAGTTAAGAGTTAGTGTGAATATTAAATCCAACTTTAGACATTTTAGACATGTTGTATTTTTTTTATCCTGTTTGTTTGTTTGTTTGTTTTTAAATTATCCGTGCATTCATTGTTGTTGCCTTGGCATTTTCTTCTGATTTTATAAATTGTTTATCTGTTTGAAGTTTAGGAATGCAGTTGCCTGCACCAGTTGCTTGGTCCTTTTCCAATTTGAGCACAGGTATGTTAGACATAGCTGGCTAGTGCTAGGCAGGGAAAGCCAGAGCTTGCTTCTTGGATGCTCTGGCAGCAATATTCTGGCAGAGATGATAAGATAACTCTGTCTCTGCTGGCAATATTCTAACTGCTGGAGCTGCAACTCATTACTGAGATGGTGGTCAAGGAAGGGATTTTTTTTTTCTCATGTCTGATCTTGTAAAAAAAATGCAGACACAGTGATCCACATATATTTCTTCTGTAATATCTCATTTATGATAGGTATTATTGAGAGCTTGGCTTAATTACACTACTAATGCAAGGATTTTTTATACAGAATTTAAAAACAATATATTTGGCAAGGCTACTTTATTAGGGGAGAAACAATATTCCTGATCACAATATTCCTTGAAAATATTTTTGACAAAAGAGAACTTTTTTTTTTTTTAATGTAATTTTCTGTGTTCGTAAGCTAATTCTGTTATCACAGAACAGGGCCATTTAGTTACCAATGTGTGGCTCCAGTATTTTCTGTGGGAATGTAACCATGGCTCTGGAATTTATTTTAGCAGTCTGTCTGAGGTAAATAGGGATTCTATCTGTTTTGACTCTGAACTGGTGAGGAAAAGATTTGAATTTAGTAAGATGTACAGAAAAGGTTTGACATGTTCCAAAATAAAGTAACTTAATATGCAAGTGTTCATAGATAAAGAAGACAGAATTAAATAATGGAAGAGACAGAATTAGATAATATGGGTAGGTGGTTGGTGTAGATAAGAGATGCTGGAGACAGTTATGAGAGGTTAGGTGCCTGGAAAAAAACAAAAGAGGG
>JAVCKT010061794.1:0-16030 GCA_032273925.1 Rhynchotus rufescens
TTTCAATTTCAAAACCTTTATCTTTATCTTTATCTTTTGGCTGTGTTCCTTTCCCTTTTATGATCTGTCTATGAATCTCCTATTACTGCAGTTTATTTAAAAATGCATTATTAAAAATTATTTCATATAGTAACTTCTGTAATTAGATTTGTTGAAAATACAAATATGTTGGCTGTGAGATGTTAAAATGTACTCTTGAATCAAAATATTAAATGAATCTTTATGATAAAAGAAAAATTGACTGATGATATATTAAATAAGCTTAGTCTTTGAGCAATCTGGGGTACTGTTGTCTTAAATCAGTATCAAATACTCAGTGTTACAGCAAGTTCCTGCAGGCTCAGCTCTGTTGCTCTGGACATCTGGCACACATGATGAACAATGTAAATGCTTTAAGTCATTTTTTTGCGTCCATTAAATACAGAGTAAGTGGCTGACAGGTAGGCCACTGAAGTGCTGCAAGAACATGCTCAAGGCAAATGTTCAACTGCATGGTATCAGCTTCACAAAGTGGGGGACTACAAGTAAAGGCCATTTGAAGTGAAAGTCCATGAAAAAAAGTGTGACAGAGTGACACAGCTCTCACTGTACTCTAGCACTGTGCAGAAGTACAGGCATGGTGGGCTTAAGTGCTGATTGATGTGACAATTTGGTTTTTATCAGACAAGTTACAAAACATTAATACTCAGATATTAAACAAGATAGTCTATTATAACTTTATTAACACAGATTTTCTTATTCTGAGCAGTTTAAATCACTACCATTGTGTTTAATTGGAGTTCAACCCAGGCATTTTTTGCAAGCTTAACTCCAGATTTCAGCTGATTCTACAATTGCTCAAGAAGAAGCTTGAAGACTCACTGTACTGAAGACACCTGGGAATACAAGTATCCAGCAGAAAATCCAGGATTCTAGCCAGGAAGAATCCAGGTGCTAGCCAAGAAGTTCACTTTATGTATACTGTTGATTCCATGCCAGAGGAGTTTGCATTTTAAGACATAATACTTCAAATAGTAGTATTATTTTTACTTTTAAGCTCACTTTTATCTAAGTTACATTGCGAACAACTGAATATCCATTCAATGCTACTATAAAAGAAGAAAAATATATTTAAAATGTAAGCATTTTAAAATGCATCTAATTTAGGAAAGAGATGTTGATTTATTTGCATGATCTGTGTATCTACCTTCTTACATGGAGCATTTTTCAGAGAACTCAAAAGAGCAGGAAAGCTTGGCAAGCACAATATTTTTTTTCTATATTTAGGTGTAAATTCTATGTCTTTTAGGCCCCAGTAGAAGGAATTTTACACAGCAGATGAAATTTCCCGCTTGTGGAGGAAATTTTTAATACAGAGGTGACAAGGGCAGTAAAGGTGATCATTAGTAGCAATCATGATGGGGATTGAGTATATGGTGGAAAAGAAAATCCTTGAGCACTGGCATTTAGTGAGATACTATTTGATAAAAAAAAAGGATACTTTTAGATGCATTAGTGAATTATGTCAGAAACCATAATTTATAGTGGAGCATTGTGCAAAGAGAAAGATTGCATTGATTCCTAAAATATCTATCATTGGTATGTCTCACATTAAAAAATAGTTAAGATTTTTCTTAAAGATTAAAATTTAACATAGACGTATGCTGGAATGCTGGAGTGGAGTATATAGCTTCTGCTCAGTAACTGAATACTTTGATTTCTCTGAAATATTCTGCTGTAACAAGATAGATATTACTGGTTAGAAAGGCATGGTGCTTCCAAGTAGTAATTTACTGGCACATCTTGGCAACCAAGAGGATGTATATTAATTTTGGAAGAAGCACAGATGGGACTAATTGACTTTATTCAGGAAACGATGGTATAAGGCTTTGATTTAGAAAAGTGTTACTTTATTTTCTACAGTGAGAAGTGTTGTGTTTCAGTATGCAAATTTGAAGGGTGTGGGTACTTTCCAACTTTTCATTGTGATTCAAAACAGATTTTTTAATACATAATAGGAGTTTTAAAATGTAGAAATTCAAGTTTTTAAAAAAATAATTTTAATGGATAAATAAATTTTGCCATTTATATACAGATAGTTAATGTAAAGGGAAGCAGATTTAATATATTATACATATACACACATACATAATATATATATGTGTGTATGTGTGTGTATGTATATGTCTATATATATTTATTTATTTATCCAGAACATTTATATATTCTATTATTACTGAGAAGAAAAAAAAACAAAAACTTTTTCTCACTAATTAGGAAATAGCTTGTAGTAGTTGGGGCCTTGAATTGACTGACATTAAGTAAATGTTTCATATCAAAATGTTTACTGAGTGAAGCTCTTTCACATGTCTGATGCTGTAGAACAGTGCACCAAGGCACCAAGCTTTAGACCTACATTTCCCACCTTTGTGACTGTTACTACTTAAATGAGGGTGTTTACCACTGTTCACAAAAGCACAACTACTCTGGTATGTGTATTTATTCCACATCAGAGCTAGTCCTGGTCATTTCCACAGGGCTTGCTTTATTTCAGTATGTTTGTCACCATTCTCAAATGAGATTGATTCTCATTTTAGAATGCAAAGCTTTTTAACCTTGCAGTTAAACCCTGAGTTAAAGCTCAACTGCTCTCTATAAACAAATAAAAGGATTTGGTAGGCTTCTTACCCATAGAGAATGTCTGCTCCAAGAGCAGCACTCCAAACAACTAATTTACTTTTATAAACAGTATAAATAAAGCAGAAATAGAAGGAAATATCTCAAAAACCTACAATACGTCTTTCTTTATAGCACCCTGGATAGTTTATTTTATTTCCTGCAGAAGGTCTACAAGCTGTTGCAGTTGGCTATCTGCAGGAGGTCCTCAGACTGCTCAAAGAGAATTTAGGTAAGTTAAATTACAGGGCTTTTTTCCCCTTCTAGGTGATAGAGGTACAAAGTTAAGATGCTACCACAGAGCATTACTTAACCACCTGCATATTTTTAAAGTAGTTTTTGGTGATTTTACAGATGCAAAAAGATGGTCCTCCCCATAAAAACACTAAAAGGAGGTATATGAATTCATCTTTCTATTATGCCCCACTTTTATACAAATGTATTTCAGTAGAAATAACATAAAAGTACCTATCAGCAGTAAACCAAGTGCTATTAGTTGTATAGGTAGTTCTGAAGATAAAATCATTTCATAATATTGCTTACTGGTGAGTATCAAATAAACATCTACGTCATCTTTTCTTGTTTTAGCTTGTCGTGCAAGTTCATGAGGAAAATAAACAGCATAAATTATCCTGATGAAATGTGGAAGAATGATAGTACAGATCATTATATAATTATACAAGTAATTATAAATATACAAGGACCTATAAGATGCTTATATAATACTCTATGATAGGCTCATTAAAATGTGTGCTATTAAATATTCTTAAAAATTATTAAATAGATTAATAACAATTTATTATATCTGTATATAATATCTGCATATTTGCAGCATAGTGACTGCAAATAGAGATATTTGTACCTCTACATACAAATATGTATGTATATCTGTAGCATAGTGACTAATAGAGAAGCACTTCTAAGCAGAATGTTTCCAGTGGGAGTCAGTAATTATTCAAACATTCAAAATTTCATTAAATATTTTAAGTAAACATCAATTAAAAAAGATAGGGTAATAGTAATTGTTTGGATAATATTTTAATAGGCATCCTAATACAAGCTAAAATATATAAAGATGGAAAGAAAAGTATATATAATTTTTCAATACCTAAACATACAGAATGGATGACTTCTAAAAATATTCATATAAGTTATGGGTCTCTTCATGAATTATCAGTGTGAGATTAAAGCAGAAACAACTCCCTGCTCACTAGATAATATTAAAATGTATCAGCAAGAAGTTTTGTATGTTATCCTTTTTTGGACAGAGGCAAAAACAACAACAACAAACAGTTGTATACAATGCTTTGATAAAATATGAAAAAAAAAAAGTAAATTTTTAAATTAGGTAAATTTCAAAAAAATGTGTTCAACTAGAAGAGAATTATTATTCATTTACAATTTGACTTTCTTGTTCTATTCAATGTTTCAGCTGAACCATTGAATTGAATTCAATTGATATTCAATTATTATTCAATAATAATATTTATAGCCTTAGGAAACAGGCCAAAATGTTCACCAAACCAGATAAACTGACTTTGTATAGATATATTTTTCCTTATAATGGATGAAGGTGTCTGATGATTATCCTGAGCTGACTAAAACATCTTGCCAAGTTATTCAGAGAGGATTTAATACTTGCATTTAATATTTGGAGTGATTTTCCTTCTCTCTTTTGCTTAGTGAGTCATGCCAAATGATGGACAACCTAATTCAAAATTTCCCACAAATGCATATCAAAGATCAAATTCTTTTGACTTCAAAGAGTATACTGTATAATAATTGCCATGTTGTCTGAAACTTGTTTAAGGAAATGTTCTTCACACTCGTGGAACTCAGAATTGTTGAATCATGCTGACTTTTATAATCCTAGAAAAGTGATTTCAACAAAATGAAAACATGCTATTAGTCTCCTGAAATAGCTATTAATTTGCAGCTATGATCTTTCTAAACTTGACATTGCATATAGAGGTTTACAGGAACTTCAGAGCTGATGTACCTTCTTGAAGGGTTATTTACAGAAAAATCAAAATCATTAAATGAAGATTGCCCTGCTGTCAAGATCACTGATTTTGAATGCTGAGATCATTGATGAACAAGCACTTTTGACAGTATGGCACAGAATTACAGATTTTCAGGTCTTCTGAAACTTTTTTTTTTCCTTTAATTTTCTTCTTTTTTTTTTTTCCTTTGACACCCCGAAGAGGATGCCTCTCTCAACAAGACTTAGAAGATGAAATAATTTATTACAAAGAATTGAATTTTCTGTAGATATTAATGAAAACTATAAATATATATTTTCTCATTCAGAAAAATATTATCTGTTAAATCAGGTTCTTCTCATTTTGATATTCTTCCTGAAGTATTTATAGTGCAGTACTAAAAACATGCCATAGTCACAGAGGTTTTAGATTGGTTTCAGCAAGGGACCTACATTATCAGGTCAATGCCTGTCACTTATATGGTAATTTGTTTTTACTCTTAATTTCCCCTTCTCCCAAGTTACCTTTGCTGTATATTTCTACTTATTTCCCCTGACAGCCTTCTGTTGCTGATACAGCAATACTTATGCAACCAGGATAAAGGACATCAATTTCTTCAGAAACTGAATTCCCTCCTAATAGCCATTATGTCAAGAAGGAGAAAAACAATACAGAACACAAATTCCTGAAATGAATAAGCTTGTGTTGTAAAGCCTAAATTCAGAAAATAGTAATTGGCCTTGACTTTCCCTGTCATATTTCTGAAATACTTTTGCAAGAAAGGCTCGATATAAGGCTAATTAATATTTGAAAAAAATAAACAAAGAAGTAAAAATTGAATAGGTAAAAAATCACATGATGAAACATTAGGCAAAATGATGAATGCGATGAAACAATAGGTAAAAAAATCATGAAACATTTTAAATTAAACTAAAAATGTTTTTTTTTCTTTCTGTACAAAAAAAATCACTCGTCATCTCTGTAACAAAATCTAAAACAAATTCTGATCTCAGACAATCACATACTTTTCTGACCAAGATCAATTAGATTTATGCATACTTATTTCATGTCACCAAGTGCTGGATTTTTGTTCTCAGGTGGAATTCACTCATTTTTTCCTACAGAAAAGTATGTAGGAAGTATGGGAAGTAAAGTGTGGGAAGACAATCCCCTGTATCTATAGCATCCTAGCATTTTTAACAGGTAAATCTAATTCTGCAGATATTTACCATTTTGTATTTTTTGTTGTCCAGTTAGTCACTGAATTGCCATTTATTCTAGCTTTACACTTTTAATACTCAGCAAGAGTAAGTAGGGATTATGCTACCTAGTGCTAGTGCTTATTACTTTGTGAATAAGTTGGTTCATCATTCCTAAAAATATCAGTAACTAGACCAGCCCTCTACTCAACACTAGTGAGCCCACATCTGGTATTCTCTGTCCAGTTTTGGATTTCCCAGGACAAGAGGGACACGGAAATACTGGAGACAGTCCAGCATAGAGCTACAAAGAGGATGAGTCCTCTTCCGAGGAAAGGCTGAGATACCTAGACCTGCAGAGCCAAAGCAGAGAAAGCTGACGGGAGATCTTATCAATGTGTATATATATGTTAAGGGAGGATGCCAGACTTTTCAGTGGTGACCAATGATAAGACAAAAGATAACAGCCACAAACTGAAGCACAGGAAGCTATGCCTAAACATGAGCAAGACCTTCTTGGTTATGGAGGTGACAAAGCACTGGAACAGTGTTTCCTCTGGGTAAATATAGCACTTTGTTTTTACCCAGAAAGTTTGTGTAGTCTCTTCTGAAGTTCATCAAAACCTGCCCGGACACAATCCTGTGCAACATGCTCTAGATGACCCTGCTTGTGCAGAGATACTGGGCTAGATGGTCTCCAAGTATCCCTTCCAATCTTAACAATTTTGTGAACTTTCAGGGTTGTTTATTGACAGGCAATCAGTTTACCCCTAACAAATTTCTTCCATCAGTCAACAGATAGAAAACGATAGAACAGGGTTTTCTTTGTTTATAGTTTAGGAGTGAAGAATTCCTGCTGTGTAGAGGAACTTATTTAGGAAAAGAGAAGTTGCTGTTGCTTGGTACATGTAGTTGTAATCTGCAATTCACAACTTTGTTTTGGGTTATGTCTTGTAGGTGCGAGAGCGTCAGTCTGGCAGAGCAAGGAGAAAACTGTCTACATTAATTAGCTGAGTCCCTATATTCCACTGAAGTGAAAGGAATTTTTGCTTTCTTTGTAAAAAAATGTTTAAAATTTCTTAAGGCTTTCTTTTAAATAAGAATATACAGAGATATGAATTGTATAGGAGGTTTATACAGAAACCACTGAGAAATAGGTGGAAAGGAAGATTATGTTATGTATCTTTTCCCAGGTTTATTAATTTTCTTGTATAAATTTAGGACTTCAAGTTGTTGACTTCAAAAGTTCAAGCAAGCTAGGAATTTCACTATTAGACTGAGGCTATTAAGATGGATGGCTTATAAAAGAAAGGCTTGGCAATCTGACAATTTTCCCAAAGTTTACTGCTGTTTCATGGAATATCTGTATTCTCAAATACAGCTCCTGTTTATGCTGTCTGAATTGACAATTTTCTTCATCTCCAGAGGGGTGAATTCAGTGTATTTTTCCCAACATTGATCCATGATTTTTATTTATTTTAAAATAATTCCATAGGAAAGCTGAAGTTAGAAATCTTTCTATTCTGTTCCCCAGGTTGATTAAATAAATAAATTGTAAAATGCACAAATGAAAATGCATTGCCTATGAAGTCATATGAATTACTTGGTTTGGACTACTGAGGGTAATCAGAGACTTCAGCAGGATATTAAATGTGAGTTGTTAAAGTTTTCTTTAAGCATGACCTATAATGCATAAATACATTAATTATGAAATATACTTGAAAGAATGTGCAGTCTTTAAAGTTTGTATATATATATTTAAAGATTTCTTGAGTTATATCCATAGACAGAAAATCTATAAATATGCTATTTAAGTGATGCGATCCATTATTATTCATTGCAGTTAATTACTGCAATTACTGCCAGCTGTGTTTTTCTCAAAGTTCATCCAAGTTAACAGAAGTTCTTCCTATTTGTGAGTGGTCTTTGGAGCAGAACCATGGTATTTTCCCATGTATGTTTAATATTATATATTTTTTAGGTATTTTGAAATAAATATCTCTCTATAAATGAAATCGCATAGCTTTTCATGATGCTGCATGAGTTTATTGTCAGACTTCCCAGGCAATTTTGGCAGAACTGCTGTTTTTCTTGTATACCCTTACTGTTTATTTTAGTCAAACTTTATAAAGAAGAATAATAATAACAACCTTGCCAATCTATTTAGTGGAGTAATACTTTGTGTAATTACTGAAATGTATCAACCTGGTTTCTTCAATCTTACTTAATTCTATAATTTACATTGCTCAAATTATATTAAATTTTCAGTGACTTATGGCTTCAGTGTACAGTGAAAGCTGAATGTAAAGCTCACCTGTGCATCTTTGCACATATGGGATATATTTATTAAATATTATTTTCTATCTTTCTACAGCTAGGAAGAACTCACGAAATAGCTGAACTGGCTTCTAAAATAAGAGGTTTCTGTTAGGTCCTAAATCTGTGATCTCATAGAACCACACAATTACAGAATCCTTAAGGTTGGAAGGGACCCTTAGAGATTCATCTAATTCAACCCCCCTGCACACACAGGGTCATGTGGCACAGCATGGCATCCAAGCAGGTTTTAAAGCTCTCCAGAGAAGGAGACTCCACAAGCTCTCTGAGCAGTCTGTGCTCTGGGTGCTCTGTCCCCCTGTTAAGATTTCTTTCCTTCAGTTCCTGTGGTGCTTCAGTTTGTGGCCATTTCCTCAAGTTTTATCAGTAGCCACCACTGAAAAGAGGCCGGCCCCATCCTCCTCTTACCCTCCCTTGAGATATTTACTGATCAGATCCTCCCTCTGCCCCCAGCCTTCTCGTCTCCAGGCTGAACAGGCTCAGCTTTTCCTCATAGCCTTCCTCTCAGCCTTTCCTCATAGGCAGATGTTCCAGGCCCCTGATCATCCTTGCAGCCCTGCGCTGGAGCCCAGAACTCGAGTCATATGACTCAAATGCTTTTAAAAAGCAGAACAAAAAACAAAATGGTTGTATATTTCTTAGCAATGGGAATGAGTCCTTCTGTTTTGCTCAATTTTTGTCTAATGTGCACCCTAACATCATGAAATAAGAAAGATCTTTGGATTTAAAATCTTCAGATAATACACACAGATGTTCAAATTGCCTCTTACAATACCATCAGGTTGCATATGTTACAAAATACTAATTACAGCCCAGAGGAATAATTCCTTAAAAATTGACCTCATAAATTTTGCTTAAAGGTTCAAAACTAACAATCCTTTGTAGTTTGTGATTAACAGTATGCATAAATGAATAATAATATAATGGTTAAATTTTTCTAAGGCTTACTAACATTGCTATATATGAAAAATAATACATTATTCATCACTCTTTTCTGCTAACTTAGTGTAATTTAGGACACAAGATTTGATCACAGCACCTGTACTTTAAAGGAATAACATATATATAATTTTGTATTTCCATAACCCCCACCAAAAGTTTTGGATTTCACTTTTCCCATTCTTTTTTTAAATATATATTGGGAGATAGAGGAAGATGATAATTATTTGCTACATCTAAATTCTAGTTATTCCTCTATTAAAATCTCAGCATACTAAGGAAATGGGAATTCATAGTAAGAAAGTCTACTATAGCAGCTTTTATTCAAGCACTAAAATAAGCATTAAAAGAAGAAATTTCTTCTGTCGAATTCTTTTTTTATTGAAACACTATTTCTGAAAAAAAAAAAAAAACACAATCTGGTTAGAAAATAGTGCAGTTTCTATAAGGCATCAGAAAGTGGATTCATCCTGACTCTCAAAACCGAAAAAAAAAAAAAAAAATCATATGCTTGAATGACAGCTGGACAGTTTGGAAAAGATTAATTCTTTTTATTGTAATCTGTGAATGGACAAGGGTCGTACTCAGCCATTCAATTCTATGATATTATAAAATTGCATTTTATAGCTGTGACCAGTATTATTTTCTTATTGATTCAGAATATATTTAAAGAAAAAAATGAAAAATAACACTTGATCTTACTCACCGTCAAAATTATAACAAGCTACAGTCTGTATTTGCAGCAGTAGCAACAATAACAGGAAAATCTCTTTAAAATATGATAAACATTTGTAATTTCATTCTAGAACAAGATTCCGACACCATAAGCAGCGAAGTAGACCTGAGTAGTTTGGTTCTATGTACTTTATAAAGCACAAACTCATAGGATGCAAGTTCTTATGAAAAGGAAATCACATAATATTTACAGTCCGACTGCTTTATTAAGCCTGAATATGTCAAATTGAAAAAGAACAAGAGTGAGGTTATACAAACACTGAGTTTGTGTTTCGAAAACAATTCTAGTCTTTAATAAATACTGGCCTTTGGGTGCAGCTATTTATTTTGTTTAAGCTTGGATTCCTTGTACTCTTGCTAAATCACTCATGTTTTAGCTATTCTCAGTATCGTGGGTTTTATTTTGGCAGTTCCGTTTAGATTCTAGTCTAATCTCTAATTCCCTGGAAGTCGGACGTGTGCATGCAAATCAAGTTTTAATGGATTTAGTATCTTTCTTTTAGAAGGAGAGATGTCATAAGAAGCTGAAGGAATGCAAACCTAATTCACAATAGCCTGTGGATGTAAGAGAAGATAAATGAAACATCAGTTCTATTGTTTGAAACATCCTAAGCCTAAATGAGATCATTAAATGAACGCTGACCTTCTGAATATCCCAGATCACAGCTTCATTGTTATCACAGATGCTGAATTTCATCCAGACACTAAAACTTATTTTCCCTGCTCTCCATATTTCCTTATCATTCGAAATGGGTCAGTGTTCTTCAATTGCCTTAAATCTTTGATAATCAATTTTTCATTCCTTCTTTGCACTATCTGGAAATTGCATTTAGTCATGTATTTAAAAACACAGTTAATTGTGGTTTACCCTTCTGACAATAGGAATTTCACATTCTCCCCAGGAAGCTGTTTTGTTGTTATATTTCCCTTTGGGCTGGAAATCATTATCCAACATCAAAGCTGTAATGTTTAATTTTACTTTCCAACCATTGGATTATATACTTTTTTATAAATGCACAGAAGCCTCTGCACCAGCATCAAATACATAATCAAGTTCTCTCTCAGTATGCTTGAATGAAGAATTAATAAAAAATACAAAATAATAAAGAATAAAATGACAATTAAAACATTTCTGTATTTTATATAATTTTATTTTTGTCTTTGAATTTCCTCACATCCTTGGAATACAGGCTCAAAAACTGGACAGAGCACTCTACTGCAATCAGTCTTATGATAAATTATTTGGAATAAGTTCCCCCACCTCTAGCAGTTTTTTTCATTTTAATCCCAATTGCGTAATTGCAACAACTCTTATTGATCTGATTGTCTACTAGATAGTGTTATAAATTCTGTTTAAAAAAGAAGGAGGAAATAACCATTCTTTTAATTGTGAAGCGTAATATTTTTCTTACAAATATATTGAGATATGTCTTTGGATTGTGATCATTAAAAAGGACAGTCTGGAATAGTATTAAGAGTTACATTTCCTCCTTATTAACATTGTAACATCCATCTTGCTGTAAGTAAAGCAATACTAAAGAGAAATACTTCTCTTAAGGAAGTATTATCACAGTCAATGATAAAAGGAAGGAACACTAATATCCTTATAGCAAAATGCTATTTAATATGTCATAAATAGAGATTTAAGTATAATACTTTTATCATTGTTTATTCCACAAAATATTAGATAAGTCACTTTTTTATGTGACTTCACATTCTATTGCGGATGGCAAAATTACGTAAATAGTACTATCTGGGTTTTAACAATACTATATTGTTGAGATTAGCATTAAAAATTCTTCTTTGTAGGAGGAGATATTTCTCACACAGAAATAGGCTGCTATCACTGAATTGTGTGTCACGCTACTCTGAAGTCTTTTTGGAAAAAAGTGCTCCTGAACATTTTGCAGTTCTGTAATACATCAGAATTGACAAGACAGTATGTATTCCTTTGCCACTGAAATAGCTGCGTAATAATGTCAGTTATAATATAGCACATTTACAAACAAGATTTTTTTTCTCCCTTTCCTAGTGCGATTGGCTTTTTGTCTTGCAAAGTAGTATAGTTCAGGATAACAAGGCAGATATTGCTATTATTTCAGAGATGCACTGTATTAGCAATTGATAGTTCATGATTCACATAATTGTGCAGGATTTTATAAATAGAATTTTCAAATATAATCAAAAAAGATTATTCTATCCTTACAGAGTTTGAAAATTAATGCAACAATGTAATGATTATTTTTATTTGTTAATAGTATTTGGAAATAAGATAGAAGAAATGCTCACAGAAATTAGTTCAGGAAAATGTGGAATGTGTATGATCAATATTGCTAACTTTAAAGACATAATTTGGAGTGTAGTTTATTTTAAACTTTTTATACATACAGTGTTATAGAGAAGAAGGAGAGAGAGATGCAGAGGCAGTAAAGAATGCTTATCTTAGGTTCCTGCTCCCTTTGATTATAAGGGGTTTGTTGGGAAAACATTCTCCTCCCTTAGAGCACAAGTTGGGTGATTAGAATTATGTGATATAAATATTCTTGTAAATATCCATCCTGAGAGTATGTCATACTGCATCATTATATTTTTAGAAAAAAAATGATTTATAAACAGTACAGAATACAGAAAAGGTGAGAGAGTTAATTAGGTAATAGAAATCTCTATAAAAACTCAGTATTGTAACACAGAGAAATTACATACCGACTTAATCATTCAAAAATATTAACAAAGATTAGGAAAAGGAGTGCATCTAGGAGGTAGTAGGAAACAGTGGTGTAGAAAAATAATTAATACTCATTCTTCTTCCTGTTTTGCAACTTGCAACTGAAATGCCCTTTCTTCTCGGCCTTGTCTGCAGAGGAAAGTATATATCTCTTTTGTTTTTATGTGTGTGCTTTTTTTTTTCTTTTGCCTTTGTTTTTGCATGTGTATGGGTTTTTTTGTCATTGTATATTTTATTTTTCATGTATTTTAAAGCAAGGGTGAATGGACTGTTTATGTCACTATGTATTACATTGTTCTTTTGTATCACTAAAATTGTGTAGTTCAGTCAGGTTTCACTAGCACTGTCCTTGCTGTCAACCGACTAGTGTGAGAAAAGTTTCCCCACAATAAAGCACTATCTTTCTTTTATACTAGTCTTTCTTTTCCCCCTCACAGATCCAGCCAATTAAACTTTCTTCACTATCACTTCTTGGATCATAAATGCATTTTTAATATATGCAAGAAAACTTTTACAGCAAATGAGGCACACAGTGTTTCAGATTAAAACATCAGAAAAAGATAAGCTGATAAACATATTTCTTTCCTCCAGGAAATTAGCTTTTATAGTTGACCTAGCAACAGGGCACCATATTAATTGTTTTCATATGGGCTATTAATCACAATTGTGACAATTTCCCATAATACACTACTATAGTAATTGAATATTGCCATTCACTGTGAATACAATTTAAATCACAGAGCAAAATTATAGGCTGTAGACAGAAGGGGGTCTAAGTTTGTTGTTGTTTTAAGATGATCCATGCACTAACTGCTAAGCCGTGATGGCATTTTCATTTATTATGGGCTCTTCAGCCATTAATTGTGTGTGCTGATATAGTTCACTGGAGTTTCTCATTGAATAAGTTACAAAGGTTAAGTGCATCTGAGTTGAAAAGAAGAAAAAAGCAACTGAAAATTAAATGAATTGGATGATAAGAACTCATTGACAAACTGTATATACTATGACTATAGCAATTAGTCAGCACTGTATAAAAGTACTTCACTTCTAAAATAAAGGTTGAAGGCATCAGCTCCTGTGAATTAAATACGTACAGATTTTTCTCCATAATTCATATGCTTAAGTCTTTGGAACACAAAAAGAGATTGTGTTCTCAAACTAGTGTTAGAGCAGAATCACAGTTAGTCTGAATATATTAGTGCTAAATATACTTCCAATGCACCAGTGATGTCAAATGTAGTACCTTGCTGCATGTCAGATAATTTCCTAATACATATCTGCTTTTAAAGATAACAACATATTAAACATATTTTTAACTCCTGTAGGTTAAACTGCTTAATATTTCTTGTCCCCAGTACCATTTGTGTACTGTCGTGTTTTGAAATTCTGCAAGATGCTCATTCTTCCATTTGTAGGAATTATCACAAGAAGCTTGTTGTCACATCACTTAGTTTTAACATGAAATAAGATTTAATGCTAACAAAATATTTTCATTTGAAATTTATAACGCAGTCTTTTTGTTAGAGTGGAATAAATTTTTAAAAATTGAAGTATATTTTTATGAATAAAAAAATGAATAAAGACAATTCTGAGGAAATAAAGTTGTATATCTGAGCACTTGCATTGTAATATCCATTTTCACTTTAAAATCAGTGACTTTCCAAATAATCAGGATTTAAAAGGTTTCTCTAAACAAATACCTGGGATCTTGAAACTACTCTAAAAATTTAAAAAACAAATACATTTCATCTATGAGGGAGGTCATATATCTCAGCCTATCAATTTTAAAAATGCACAGACCTACAATATTCATCAGTAGAGAAAAGCTAAAGAAAAAAAATATATATGCCAAGGTGAAGGTCCTTGACTGTAATTTGGATCAGTAGTGACAATGTCATAGGAATCATGACTAAAGCATCAGAAATAATTTAAACTATTTCAGATTCAATTCAAAGTTTTTTAGGCATTTTAATAACCTATTTAATTCATGAGTGTTGTACATTTTCCCTTTCATACATGAAATCTTAACTGTAAGCTCCAGATAACTTTAAGATCTTTTGCTAATAAACAATCTTTTTAGAACAGTGTATGTTTCTATATCCTCTATGTTAACTAGTTATTCCTTTTACCTCAGTGGTTTACCACGCAGAAACTGTCTCATGAAACTACACACTTGATCTTTCATATCTTTGCAGTCTTGTCATTGATGCTGACATCACTTGCCTTCAATTGAGTCCTAAGGGCTGTTATTCTAAAGCTCCTTGTAAAGTCTGCAGTGTACACCTGTGCACTTAGCTTGTTCCACCCAGCAAATCAAAATTCACAGAACATCAGAAATCATAGGCATGTAAAGAAAAACTCAGAAAATCTCAGGACTCTGGTGACAGCTGTTGTGACAAGTATTCATCCTTCTTGATGAGGAATGTCTTTTTTTTCTTTTTTTTTTTTAAAGCCCATTTACACATATATAGCATTGAGTCTGTAATCTACAGTATCTGTCGTGAGCTTTTGTATGATAGGAATAAAATTAGCTCTTGTCACCATTTATGTATGTGTGTACGCTTGATATTCAAATCTAATGTGTTCTTCAGCAGTTATCTACAGACAGTTCATAATATTCAGTGGTCACTTGTTTTTGTCTGGTATGTACTTTAGCCTTGCCTCTCCTAGTAATCCTTAATCTTTGATTACCTGCCTACTATACAAATACTTCACAGATGTTTTCATTGCAATAAAGCTTTCAGAATGAGGCCCTAACTGCAGTATGAATTTTATCATCAGAGTAAATGTCAGGTGCTCTATATGTGAAAAAAGGGTGTACATCTGGAAAATCTGTATTCAGAAAAGGAATAATAGCTTCTTCAGTTCAATTTTATTTTAATTATAAGTAATCATCAGTTACTCTAAACATCACCTGTGACATGTGGCAGGTCAGATTAGTGGATCATAACAAGACTTCTGGCTTTCTCTAGTAAGCACTTGCTTACTAAAGCACTATTTGTGGGTAAGCACCCACAAATATATTCAGCACACACCATTGTGAGGCATTTCTGTTGATTGGGGAAGAATCAAATAAAAGCTGAAGGTAAGAATGAATCAATTGTAACCTGTATGTGCACATCATTTTCTATCAATTTTCTCCCACTGCTGCATCAGTTCATTTTAGTCCATAATCTTGGAAGCATGCAATGGATGAGGTCATACAGTGATGAACCTATACTGTTAGAGTAAAACAAAAAATTGTACAAAACTTTGTATTGTATGTCCAATAATTCAATCACAGAATCACAGAATATTCAAGGTTGGAAGGGACCTCTAGAGATCATCTAGTCCAACCTTCCCGCTCCAACAGGCACATCTAGAGCATGTGGTATAGGCTGACATTCAGGCGGGTTTTGAAGACCTCCAGAGAAGGAGACTCCACAACCTCCCTGGGCAGCCTGTTCCACTGCTCTGTC
>JAVCKT010061814.1:0-16029 GCA_032273925.1 Rhynchotus rufescens
GCAGGACTTGGAAAACGGATGAATTTTTTGGACAATTATTTGCAAAGAGTATAATCACAAGCATCTGCAATGGTATCCTGAAGTGCAAAAGGAAAACACCATGCACTCAAGAAGCCTTTTTCTTGAATATTTTTGTTTCCTTACTAAGATTAAAAAATATATACATCAGATGGAAATCATTAATATTTGCTTGAGAAGTCATCCACTGTAACTCGAAACAAGCAAAATCCGGGTTTCCTTCCCAAAACTCTTTGGTTTGTGTCCCAGTAGTTTAGACACACAATGAAAACCGATTTTATGGCCTGTCAGGTAACTTTTAAAAATATGCAGAAGTGACAAAAGTCCAGAGATCTACAACACAGAAAACACTTTTTCTTTCCCCATAGATCTCTACAGTTGTGACAACTTTCAATGCTATCAGGGACAAGAGTCAGCCTGTTACGAATGGACGGACGCTTAAGTGATTTGATCTTATTTTCTTGAAATATCTATAAAATATTGATAAGAACAGAAGGGAAGAACACGAATCTCTTGTCTTAGTTCATGAACCAAGCACTGAGAGCATCAAAGGACACTGGGGCATGCCAGGCTCAGGACAGCACCTCCTCATGCCAGGCACACTTACGATGAAGAAATTTGCTATAGTTTGTCATGACGTTGAAATGTCACATTTGCTCAAGAAACCACTGGACATATTAAGGGATGAAAGATCCACTGAACACCATTAAACAAAAATCTCTCCTCTGAGGACTAAATAACCCTCCCAAATGCAGAGCAATGAGGCTACGAAAGCACCAGCTGAGGATGTCCTGCGTTCCCGGCCGTTCAGCTCCACGAACCCTGTGCTCCAGTGGTATCTGCAGCCTACGACCCGAGCGGGCACCTCGGACCTGGACCCAACACGTGCGGGAGCAGCCTCATCTACAGTGGCCGAGGAGCGCGGGGAGGCCCTGAGTAACGGAAAGAAACATTTTGACTTTTTTCCTTTTTAAAAAAACCCTTAACATTGAGCTTAAAGTAACACTTTGTTATCTGTGAGGACAAGAAAGAAACCAGCTGCTACCGGCAATTCCTACAACTTTGTTGTGAGCTTCCCAATACCTGGTGTTTTCCTAAAAGCACAAACGCCAGACTTAAGCAATTACCTCACATAATAAACGAAGGGGTCCCAATAATACCCTCTGTCCATCTCCTTTTCCTTTTCATTAAGTTAGAAGGCACCAAATGGCCTGCTTGGCTTTGCTTATTATATATGCTCCAGCTTCATTATGTAATTCAAAGAATGGAATAAAGGAAAGATTAATAATGCAGAGGATGCAATTAGACAACATCTTGCTTTGGAAAAAAACACTTCTAATGAATCTATATTAAAGTTCTGAAACAATTAAAAGATAAGCAATATTATTTGACTAAGCCTTCAAATACCCCAACTATCCTCATTTATACATTAAATGTAGTCAAATTGCACAAGCATGACTACCATATCCATCAGCTTACCGCAATCAATAGCTTTGACTTTTATTCTTTAATTTAAAAGGATTTAATATAGTAAAGAATCATTTAAGGCTTCCTGCTTTAAAGGAAGACTGGACACATCTACCATTAATTAACGATCTGCAGAAAAAAAAAAACAGTGAAAAAACAAAACTCTTCCATGTCACAGCAGGCCAGCACTGAGGGGCAGGTCCCCATGCTGGTCCCCTCGCTCGTCCTGGTGCCTTGAGCAGCAGGGCTCTCCCTGCACACCAATTTCCCAAGTTGCCTTCCAGGGGCACTGGAAGACATTTACCTTTAATTCTTCTGGTGGGAGCACGCTGGGCCAGAACTACTTCCTAGAAAACACAGCATGCATGTGCACATGCACACACACACAAATAAAAATCTATAACTCCCACAAGTTTATACATAAAAGAATATGAACATATGGCCTTTGAAGGTTCCTATAGCTTTTTTCTCTGCTAGTGTGACCAAAAGGCTAAATGAAATTCAATACACATACGGGTCCCATGGGTCTCTTCCACTTTGTCCTTGTGTAATTGTACTAAAAGTCTGTCTGGAGTGTCTCTCTCAAAGCATCTGGAGTTGACACTTCTTGTATTTATCCAGCTAAAGAAAGGTCCTCTGGTGCTCCCCTGCCAATACCATGAAGGATTTAATGCATCAGCAGGGACTTGAAGTCTGAAACTCAATCCAGTATTTTCATAAAATGATTCACAGTCTTGCACTGACCTTTTTGACTTGGAGCAAAGGGATTCCATACAGCAATTTTGGACCAGACTAATCCACTCATGTTTCCAATTGAAGGGGAGGAAGGAAGCACACTAATAACATGCAACCACTGAATGGACTTTATCGTAGCGAGACAGAAAAGAAATCCAAATTAAGAGTCACTTCACAACTCCTTGAAAAACATCACAGCAGTTATTTAACACCTCCTATGAAACCAGCTGAGATGAATACCAACCAACACACAGCAAATTAGGCAGAAAATCAAAACACAAGGGGAAGCAAGAATCATCTTGAGACTCTTTTTTACTTTACAAGAGGAAGGTCGCTTGAAACTGAATCTGACTCCACAACAGTATTCCTGGATAACAAGGGAAGATCAAAGGAAGATTTGGATTGAAAAGACATTCATGTGCAAATCTGAGAAGGCTTCTCTTTTTATACCTAAACAACAAGCCAGGTACTTAACGTACAAGGAAGACGTATTCTGTCATATATGCAGATCAATTTGCCAAATTTCTCCTTTTATTATACCAAATAGTATAACAAAAATCAGCAAGGCTAATTATTCTGAATTTGACTCTTTGAGAATTAACTATTTTATACTTCTGCTGCCATTTTGCCTTTTAAAATTCATCATTTGTGTAGGAATAATGCAGCTTGCTTGTGTAAAATGCCATCCTTTCTCTTCCTTTTCTGAAACTTGAGATGTCTTCCACGTACCCAACAGCCACACGTGACATAAAACCCAGATGTATAAACATAAATATTATTTAAATTAAATACAAAAAATCCCAGCATTTTTCCAGAAGATTAGAAGTTTATACAAGTGGAAGCCAACCCAATGTTCAAAGAAAGAGACAGCTTTCTGGAAGCTGAGGGGAAATGACAGAAGTGAGGGGGGGAGGAAAAAAAAGATGGAATAAAGGCATTTCTATTACTTCTTTATAGCTACCAGAAATCAGACAAAACTGTTGGGTTTTATTTTATATTAAAAAAAAAGTGATTTATATTTAAAAAAATCAGTGAGGAAAAAAAACAACAACATATTAACCTATTTGCAAACACCCTTTAAATTCCTAGAGCATCTACTGCCAAGATCCTAAAACTTGCCCTCATCATCTAAACTGCACCGAAATTCCAACGAATCTCAGTGAGACTCACAGGAAGCATTTGAAGTGGGCAAGAATCAAGCCACACGGAGTAACCCAGAAGAACGACAGCAAATAAATTCATCACAGAATGAATACTCGACCCACACATAATCTCACGTTAAAGGTGGGCATGAGAAGCAGGACCCTGCACAGAGCGAGGGGGCAATTTCCACACCAGTTAACCACCAGGATGCATCTTCACAGAGCGCTGCCAGCCATGGAGGCACTGCAAAATGTCCCCTTTGCTGAACATCCACCAAGGAAACCCATACCCTAGAACAAACACCAACAGCTAAAGCTTCTGCAGCTTTTTTTTTCTGGTCTGAAAACAAATTTCAGCCAGCAAAGCACATTTAAGATTGACTGGAATCTGAAATACTTTAATGCACATCAATAGGATATGCTACTCAAAAAACAACCCACACAAAATTGGGTGATTTTTTGTTTTAAAGTAACTATACTTCCATTTTGTTTGTCTTCTGAATGTGATAGATTCTTGCTAAAAATACTTGGCATGTTGAGAATGATTTTTGGGGGAATACAGTCATACTCAAGATAATGAAAGATTCCCAGAGATTGTCTAAAACCTAACTAAAAATGGAGCCACATTAATTAATATTAAATATTGTTAATTTCCAGTAGTACATTCCAGGCATCTGCAATATTCCTTTCACATATAAAGAAATCAATTCTCATTGATATCATATCACACATATTCTCCCTATGTGTATGTATTCCATAAAGCATGTTCTCAAATTTCAGTGGTCAAGAAATGTGTAGATGAGGCTCTTAGGGACTTGGTTTAGCAGGCGCGGTGTTGGAAGGTTTACACTTGGACTTAATGATCTTGAAGGTCGTTTCCAACCATAATAATTCCATGATCCAGCACTGCATGGAAAAGGAGAGAAGTCAGAGAACTTCATGACAGGGAAGAAGCAAAGAACTGCCCAGAGGTGAAAGGCAGTCCTCTCGGGAGAAAAATCCGAATTGCAGTACTACAGAGTCTGTGGCATTAAAATGCCTCATTTTTCTATTGATCATCAGTCAGTATTTTTTCTTTTCACTTTTTTTCTGAAAGGTTTTAACTTCTTTAAAATAATTGTCTTAGATTACTACTGATGGAACTCACATTTTTCTGCCTGCATGAAATACAATTTTCTCTAATGTTCTTTTCAAACATTAACTTGACTGACATTTTTGCATTTTTTTTGCAGTGAAAAAGTGACACATTCAAAACACATTCAAAAAGAAAAAAAAAAGGAGTTGGGAGAAGACTCTTGAATTATTCATGAAGGCAACCATCCTTTCCAACCATCCCTTCCTTAGTTTACACTTTTGTTAATGCCTGTATAAAACAGATTTAATGCTTGCAAAAGCTGGTATTATAAAATTCAGCACAGGATGATTTGGTGTCAGGTTCAGCAGAAAAAAAAAAAAAAAAAGTGATTTGCACAGAAAGCTTGTCCATGAGGCTTAAATCTGTTTCAAGTATTCCTATGAAAGAATAATGTTCATGGCAACATCAATGACATATTTATGCTGCAATCAAGTAGGTTTTTACAATCAGCATTAACAGTAAGGTGTAAGAAAACAAGAAATTCCTATTAGTGCCTTTGAAAATAGTTGACTATAACTCCTTCCTAATGAGGTTGTGTGCAGTAAAGAGATCAAGGAAACTCCTTAAAAATGAGGAGGAAAGGGGAAAAGAACACCTTTAATCTCTCATAGTTTTCATTATTTATTCAATTTATAGATTGTGTAAATTCTTACCACTTACAGCGAAGCATTAATTCCTCAGGGAAAGCATTAAGGGCAACTTCCTTAAGTGTTTTGGGTAAGTAATATGTTTATACTGGCCCAAACAGCTTTTTGAGTTTAATAATTCTACCCAGTTTTACAAAGCAAACACATTTCTGCATTCAGTCAAAGGAATATCTACAAATTAAGAGTATTTTCCTGGTTCAACACAATGTTAATGGAATCTCCATTTGTTTCCTGTTTGAATTTTAAGGAAGGGTTTTTCTCATAAATGCATCCGTGTTATTTCTGAGTCTTAAGACAAAAAGAGAGAAAACAAAAGGAATTGTTTGTCAGTCCATCATCTGAACGAGTGACAGGGGTCTAGTCATGGGCTTACACACCATGAAAGTCCACATGACTGAGGTGCCCCCACCTGCGTAAGAGTTACACGGTCTAACTTAATGCCTCAGGTTCTCATAGTCTTCACAGATCCACAACAGCCACCGAAACCAATCACTGCTACAGGTGATTTCCAAAGTACACTTGGCCTGCCCTAGGGACCTATTTTAGTGAGGTAAAATTGGTTTAAAGGCCGAATTATTACGGCTAACGCATACATATCCTTTCTGGGAAAAGGGTGGCCCTGGGCTGCTGACCTGCCAGCGGGGCGCACTGGTTCTTCTCTGGGAGCCACGGCCAGAACTACTCGGCGCAAGGTCAGAAACACACCTGGTTTGCACTTTATGGCCGACCACATTAACTACTTGACTACTGTGGAGTAGGGGACAGAACAATGTCTTAACAATTCAGCGATTCCTTTTTTAAGCTGTTCTTGCAAAAGAAGAGCATGGTCAGTTACCCTGACTGTGGGACCTCCCGCCCGAGCGAGGGGCGCCGCACAGGCCGGCCAGGGCCGGGTGCATCCCGGCCACTTGCAGGTTACTCCTCAGGGACTCACCACAGCCAAGATTTGACATCATTTTTAACTCTTTGCACTCTGAAGCAGAGAACAAATTGATTCACAGCCACACTTCTAAAATTTACTTTAAATAAATGCACTGTAAGCATTGTATTTCTACAGCAATACTACACCCATCTTGGCTATTTCCTGGCTCAGTTTCTCCCCCATGCTCTGGACCTGATCCAGAAACCTCCATGCACCAGGCCACAGTGCTCCATGTCACTGCTTTCTTTTTGGATGTCCTCTCAGCCTTTGGCCTGGCTTGTCCCCACACTGTCGCTGTCCCCACTGCTCACCTCAGCAGCGCCTTGCTCGGTGCCCGCGCAGCGCAACCCTTCCAAAGGGCTGTCCCCACAGCTTTCATCTTTGCTCCTTTTCCTGTGGAGACTAAACCTTCTTCAGACTCCCTGCAAGCAGGCTGAGGAAAACGCGCTCGTGTTATCTAAGGCACAATTTTTCCTTGGCCCTGCTGGGCTCAGCTCGCACAGAGGGGCCGGATCAGCCCTGCTGCCCCAGCAGGGTCACCACAAAGGAAGGGAATGTAAGAACAGGCAGAAGGCACGAGGACAGAGATGGCTTACCCAGCCATATGAGGGGAACCCATTAACTGCACAGAGACAAATCCCCCAATCATTCTAGATGTAAAGCATATATAAATGCTACTGAAAAAAAATAAAATCTTCTCTTAATTATGTTAAACACCTTAGTTTCATTATTGAAATAAAAAAGCAAAAGGTACCTGTGGCTCTTTTTGCTTCCATAAAGCTGCTTTAAACTCTTTTCAAATGTATGTTCAGGGCCTGAAACCTACATTTTCTAGAGTATTATTTTTAGCTTTCTTGGCACTGAAGGAATTCATGACCAGTTCTCTGCAAGGCAGGACAGTGTTCCCACCAGTCTCACTGTTACAAACTAATGACAAGTTGGCTGCTCCTTCTCCACCAAAAGGGCAGAGACCAGAGACCATGAGCTGCTGTCATGGGTACCAAGGAGCGAGTCACAGCTTGAACTTGCTCAAAGAGCCCACGGAAGCTCTTTGCTTCCCCTTCATTGCAGCAGAATGATCTCCTGGGCCCTCCCAGCAATTACTTAGTTGTAGGGTCCTCTCCTCTTCCGGCATTACCAGGCTACTCCAAAGTCATCTCTACAGGAGGAAAAGAAAAAAAAGGTGTTCTTTGTTCTTCTGTAAAACACAGTATTACAGGATAATCACGTATTCTCTTAACAAGACACACTCCACTAAATTTTAATGGCAAGTTTGAAGGAAAGTTCACAAATTAAGTATTGGCAAAATCGGATCAAAAAGACTCAGTGCTGATCTTTGCATTAAAAAGTCTGCTCTAAACAAAAGCTATAAAGGCATTTTAATTGTGTGCTTTGGAATAATGCCTGGAAATCAGACTACAAAGAATTTCCCCATCCACTGCTCTATGACTAGTATTTTACAACAGCAAAGTAAATGTAAAATTATAATGTTGGAGGGAAAAAAATGAAAAAAATCTAAAACAACAAAACATGGTATTTATTCAAAGTCAAGATTTTAGAAGTGCTAAACATTGGCTTAATTCAAGCACTCCTGCTGTTATCAGTGGGAATAAATTCAGCTATTTCTGTCTACTACAAATCATTTTCTAAGCACTGAAAGTCCTCAGTTCTAACAGTATATTAAATCTGATCTATTGGCCTTATAAACCTTGCCAGTCAGAATTCTTTGTTTCTAAAGAACAGGGACCTTCTACAACTTTTAAAAACAGACGAACAAAAGGACTGTAATAATTCAGTTTAAAGAAAGCGGAGTTATTAGATAATACAAGCCACTCCATTTGAAAGCCATGCTTAAAGTCACCCTTTACAAGCACCATGTTAGAAAGCATCCCTGCCAAAACTTAAAAGTTTCTTTTGAACTTCCATAACTCAAAACAACAAAATGTGCAGAAGAGACTCACAAAATGCTTGTCCTGAATTTTAAGCTCAATATTTCATAGCAGACCGTACACTGGCCCCTCCTTTCACCTGGCCTTTATTCTGCTCTCCAGCAGAGCTTTTCCTGTCTCCATGCTTAAGGCACACAGCTCCAAACACACTCAGTAGACGGTGACACGGTCTAGTGCAAAACTACAACTTTTGGTGTGGAGTTGCAAATGGCACATGGACAATATTCTCTATGCAACCTAGCAAGCAGAAAGAACACATGAGTCATCCACTGGATCCTTCTTATTGCTAGACAGGCTTCTAACACTATATAAAGAAGTCAAATAAAACAGTGATTTCATCAGCTTTTGGAGGAGCGAAGCCTGAATTATTCTAGTTCAAATTTTTAATGCATTTGGCTGCTAATGGAAAACTAGCATCTAAAATAAAGCCTTATATGGTCAAAAATTCCTGAGTTATGGAAAATAGTAATTAAAGCAAGTAACTCCATGAACTCTGCAAATAATGAATCCCATTTTTGTCAGATTTGGGCTTCACAGATGACAGAGATTTGACAGGATGATTCCGAGTCCTTCCTCCATCTGGCCACCTATTTTTGTAAAATACAAAGGTATCCTCTTAGTTGAGCTGACTGATTTTCTGTCAACAGCTGAAACCAACTGACTAAAGGAAAAAATATACTGAGAAAGAAGGGGTAGTGCAGACAGACCCTAGGCAGGGAGAACAGGGCCATGCAGCGCGACTGCACTGAAGACACATAAGGCCTATGGGCTAAACATACCATTCCTTGCCACAGAGTGATGTGGTTTCTAATACAACAGTATTAGTACAAGTGAAACACTGAACAGGACTCAGACACTATTCTGCCAGGTTGCAGGCACCACGTCTCTTCAGCCTCTCTGCTGAACCTTTGCTGATCACCCATTGCCTCACGCTCAACGTGTTCACCAGGCCCAGCCCTTCACAAAATCCAGGGCTCCCTTATCCTCCCCTCTGCACAGTGCTCCTATAAATCTGCCAGTTACCTCAATCTTGTTCTTTCACAACTGTACGACAAATACATCCTCAAGGGCATGAAGGTGTAGCATAGGTTACAGGAATGGTTAGTGCATGGGCAAGACAGGCACAACTGGGTTGTCATTGCCCATGGGAGAATCTGCACACAGGTTCAGCATATGGAGTCCCAGCTCAGATCCAGTTCACCACCAGGTACACGGATGACTTTCCATGAGAGAACCAAAACCAGGTATTTAAATTCTCAAGTGACTCCGTTCACACTTAACTCAAGTTTTACATAACGTGTTGTTTCTCTGCCAACTGTTCATTGAAATGTTTCTTAAACAAAGTAAGATTCCCTAATAAAACTGCATTCATTACTCCTTTTCTTTTTCCCCCTCAATAAAAAATACAGTTAATTACATGTGTTCTTTTAGCAACAGAAATGCCTGTGGAAATATCTTTCATCAAAAATGGTAGTTAATGACCATGTACAGCATACAAAGGGAGAAAGACACTTCAATAATATTGTACTTACAAAGGTTATTATCATATTTGGAACTATACTTTGGTTCATCTCTAATTTATATACATCATCTGAACACAGGTATTAATCAGTCTTCAGAGAGCCTCCCTCAACTGAAGAAATTTTATCCTGGTTTTACTAGTGGAAAACTAAAAATTCAGTGCCTTTGCCATAGAGTAAATGGCAATGTTTTCAAAGTGCTGCAAGACTGTAACTTCTATTGTGGCAAACGTTGAGCCTTCCAAGACCAAAAAGATTCAAAGTCTTCAATATACAAGAAAAATTCAGGAGAAGAGCACAGGGACCAGCAGAATGACAAAACAGCAGAAAAAGTGAACAACAAAAAAGGACTCCTCATTGCTCACAGCAAAAGCTTGTAGGCTACGAATGAAATGGCAGATTTGAGACAAACAAAAGAAATGCTGTTTCCCCACAATGTATACTTAGATTATGGAATCATTGTAGCAAGACATTTGGGCACACATAACCATAAACGGATAAAAAAAAAGGAACAATGTTCTTGAACAACAGATCCAATGCTAAGGATTACTTGGACACAATCTAAGCCGCTAATCAAGAGCCCCAACCATGAGAAAGAAGCACTGTATACACTCCATGCATTTCTTGCATATTTCTCCCCCAGCATCTTCACTGGAGGCCTTTACAGAGAGCATTGAGCTAAATGGACTTGGCCTGACCAGAATACGCCAGTTCTGTTCTCATGAAACCAGAAGATATGCCAAATGTCAGATGAAGGCAGACATGCCAACAGGCACAAAACGCATGCAGACTTTAGACTGTTATTCCCCTCCCAATCCACCAACAGCATCAATCACCATTTCTGCTAACAGCATGATATGATGTAAGACATGACAGATTTGGACAGAGCCATGTATAATTGAGAGAAACAAAAATTACAAATGAGAAAAATGATTTTACCTCTCTCATATGTATGATTTCATTCACGACTGGGAAACAAGCCATGATCCACAGCCAACACTTCAACAGGAAAACAAATTAGGTACAACCAGATTTAAAAGCTGAGGTATTCGACAAAGGAGTTGAATACTGGATCATTTTTAGAAAGTCTTAAGTTCAATTACAGTCAAGACTGGACAGACAGACCCATATCTAAGATGTCTCCCAGCACAAGATATGGATCCTACTCAACAAGGAGTAGAAAAGGGCATGAAAAACAAGGAAAAGCTCAGTACAATTATAAAGGTTTCTGTTCCATTCCTATCTTAAACATTACAGTTCCTCTGGCCAATGGTTAAATTTCCATAAAGATGTAGAGTCCCTTGAAACTGATCTACACACATCTGTAAACTGGCTGATTAAATCCAATCATACATTTTTTTTTTTTTAAGTGTTACACTTTTTCTTGCACAACCCTGTAACACAGTCAAGAATTCAGTTCCTTCTGTGGTTTTGAGCTATTACCATGCTTACTGTTTTTTAAAAAACGAGGAAGATATCTACTCTGGTATTCTTTCTAAGGGAAAAAGTAATTATAATTTTGTCACAATCTCTTCATAATGAAGTAGGATTTGGTGCTTTTGGACAGATCTTCTGCCTGAGTTGTATTCTTTATTGTGTTCAATAGCAATACTTCAGCGTGGAAAACTAGGGAGACTTGGATGCCCCTAGGACCTGAGACTGCTAATTGTCAATTAAGTACCATGTGAAAACCTGTTCTTTGTAGTTCACCAAAATGAAACAAGATGACAAAAGATTTGACACAACTTCTTTATTTAAGATGTGGGAAGACAAATCTACACAAACTGTTGGAGAGTATCTCTATCTTCCTTAGACAAAGTGTAATTCTGCTCCTATCATGTAGGTTCAGGTCACATGCAAGCCCCCTAAAGAAATATGCCACCTCACTGCTCTCTGGCATAGTATTTCCTGCATGAATGCTCATTCCTGTGTGGCTGGATCTTGTTCTGTGAACCAGTTAGTTTGCTTCCCCTTGACTCAAATGGTTTGTGTATTTGTAAAACCATAGGAGGAGCTAAAAGAGACTTCAAAAGCTCATCTTATCTAATTCCTGCTGTGAGATACAATCAAGGATAGTTAGATCATCCTCAAGACTTTTTTTTTGCGTCTAACCTGTTTTTGGAAACCTCTAATCTCAACGGATATTCCACAATATCTTTAAGTCATCTATTTCAATACTTAACTATGCACACAAACAAGTTATTGAGACTAAGAGGCCTAAACCACATAATAGCTGCAGGGTATCAGACATCTGCCACAGAAACTTTTTCTGCATACCTAAGACAATTCCTATTTTTCCTATTATCCATCCAAAAGCATGCTACAGCAAATGTTATTTTTTTTCTGCCTTCCACTAGCAGGAGATAGTATCTCCTGCAAAGCTTTTCACTTCCGGAGAGATGTCTCTCTCACAGCCATTATTTTTCCTATGAAATGAGACAAATACATTTACTTCATTTTTTTTTTTCCTCATAGGCAGCATTTTCAAAGCACTTGTTTTCTTAAGGCCCTCTAAGATGTTTGTGCCCTTTGAAAGAAAAAGCTAGTAACTCTGAAATGGAAGTAGTAGTTTGAGACTTCAGCAGGACTAGGTAGAGACTAACAACTGCTTGCCATTTTACACAACACTCATCATTTGCACGTCTCAGATGATATTTGCCTTTTGGCTGTAAACCCCAGATTTTATTTTGTTAAACTGCTTTAGCCTTTTATTCCTCCTTTAACACCTGTGAAAACCATAATAGATTGTGGTCACCTCTTGGAATTTCAACTCGGGGCCTTTGGACAATGTCTCCAAGTAGTTAATAAGATTGTTTTCCAATCTTTTCCATGTCCGAGCCCCTCTAAGTGTTCCAGTGAAAGCACAGAAGCTCGTGTAGCAAATTAAGACTTACTGATAATCAGGTTGCTCTGTGACTTACTCTTAATAGACTCCTTATAAGCAATCAGTGGATTCACTGGGTCTGCAGGCTACAGCTTGAAAATCATCTATCGTCATCATTCTAAATTCCTGTCTTGATTTGCAACGTTCTTATGAAACATGCCAGCTTGTTGTCCACAAACAAATTCCCTCTACTCTAATAGCCAAGTGTCTATTAAAAACACAGAACAAAAACAAACAAATAAAACCCTTAAGACTGGCCCTATTTAAAAGGCCCTCTTAGCTATCAGTGAGCCACTAAAGACTTGGAGACCCTTCCTCAATCACTTGTGTGTTCAGTTTATAACAACTTCATGTAGAGCTCCTTAAGAGTCATTTTCTAAGAATGATATGTGAGATGTGTCAAGAATATCACATGCAGTCATGGCCTGAAAAAAAAATAATAAAGTCAAGACATTTCATCAATTTACTGCTTATCTTTAACTCACTGTACTAGCTATACTGACAAAGAAGGAAATTAAAATTGTCTGACCAAGTTTGTTCTTGGTAAAACTGTATTGGCGGCTTATTTTTATTATCCTATACATGCTTATAAAGCAACTGTTTAATAACTCATTAAAAAAAATGTTCTGAGATTAAGGTTTCACTTGCAGGCTTTAAGTTCCCTTCATTTCCCCAGCACCTTTGAAAAGAAAAAAAAAAAAGAAAGAAGTAGGGAGAGAATTACTATGCTTTCCAGTTCTCCAAGCTTTCCTCCTGTTCTCCTAGGGTTCTCACAAAGATACTGTAAATATTCAAACTCAAGGGTCCTTAAAGGGTGACTAAAAGAAGGAGGACAATGCTGACTTTTTGGTTTAGTAATTTGAGCACAGTAAGCTATTAACATCAATGAAGAAGCAAGGTAAAGGAAGTTAATCAAATAGGAGCTTAAAGAGCATGCTGAGCTCCCTGGAGAGGACAGAGGAGGGTAATGAGATTGGACTTTACCCAGTGCTACCCCGGCCATCTAGATAGAAAAATTTCACTAGTTTGCTGCCCAAGGGGAATCAGGGGTCAAACGTCTTCAAAAATTCAAGTATAGTGGGGGAAAAACCCAGTCAAGTTTCTAGCCTTCCTGTTGATCTCGAGTGAGGGGCAACAAGCAGGCTGGCTGGACGGAGGTGCAGCAGCAGAGGCGTGAGCTGCTCACGCAGGCCCCTGGGCTGGGGGCAGGAAGCAGGGCCCGCGCGTGCTGTGCGGGAAGCCAGCGCCTCTCACGCCTTCCGCTCTGTGACTCTCCCGCTTGCTCCAAGCAAGGCTCTTGTGCTCCTGGAAACCCCATTAGCTCCACGGTTCAGTCAGAACTGCCTCTTTCCTGACGTGTTTACCCAAAATATAAGCATCTGTAGTTAAGAAATTCTCCAAGAGACTGTCAAGGGCAAGAGACACAAAAGGCAGCCCCACAGCTTGCCAGGAAATAGAGAGAGCAGCAGGAATAGCAAGAAGGCATTTTTGTGTATCTGCCTTGAAGAAAATGGACAGGGCAGGTTAGCTAGCAGGCAGGCTGAGCACTGGATAGAGCACGTGAAGACGGCATCACTCCACTAACAGGTACCGCCAGGCCCTGCTCAGCCAAGCGCTCCGCCAGAGCTGCTAGTAACAACCCTACGGTAAGAGCGCTGACTTAAATACCTGTCACGCTAACAGACCAGGCCTTCAGGGCATGTGAAAAAAAAGATCAAAAGGTGCTTCTTTTTCTCTCTCTCTTTTTTTTTTTTTTTTTTTTTTGAATAGAATAAAAAAAAATAAAAATAAAAAAAACCAAATGCAGAAGGTAGAATTCAAAAAGTCAAGAAGTACTTTTCCAGTTGACTCCACACAGACAGTTAGCAGCATTTCTGCACTCTGGTTCATTTATCCATCAATACTAGTCACCATAACAGATGCTGAGTTAGGTTAACAGAAGTATGGTCGCTTCAAACCCACATACAGCCCAGAAGAGTACATCTGTAGAGACATTTAGTTTATTAGCACCCTATTCTGTACTAAAATATCCATGCTTATTCTTTTAGCTCCTTCCACACAGGGCCTCCAAATTTCTTTCTGTGCAATAATTACTGCATGGTTCCAGTCTGTCATGCTCTAAGCATACATGAGACTCAAGCAAGTCCCACATCTTCTGCACGCTGGCAGTATACGGTGATTATCTTACTATTGGAACTGACCACTAGCATGTTGGAGATAGCCACAACACCACAAAAAGACCAGGGAAGGCAAAAGGAGAAAAAAAAAAAAAAAAAAAAAAAAAAAAAAGAGGATTTAAATAGCACATTTCTTGTCCTATCCTTCAACAAATGTCCACCTTTCATCTTTTAAATTGAGTTTTGGAAATTATTTTTGAGAGCCTTTACCTAGGACTATTTGCCTATTTATAAATTGTAATTCAACAAAGAGCTCCCTGAAATCATCCCTGCCTTTACCATGACACCCTGGAGTCATTCAGAAACATAGCTGGCAACGGCTGTTGATCCATTGGCAAAGATGAAGACAGCAGAAGTCCTTTCATTAGGATTCAGATCAAAACTTTTCTGAATAGGATCATGTTGTAACACCTATATTGGCCCTCAGATGATTTATACTGGGACAAGATCCAAAGAACTGGAGACAAGTCTCTCATCAACTTCAGCAGTCTTTTCCGCTACGTGTTCCAACCAACAGTAGTGTTATTTCCCTCTCCTGTTTAATACTAGAATCATTTAGCTCAAGACAAAAACTCATTTATCCTGGCTGAATATAGATAAGTGTTTTTAATAAGATTTTGCCAGACCAACTCTATTTTCATAGGTATACTTAACTTTTTTTTTCTCATGTTATGAGTTTACTTAATATGTAACAAATACAAAACAAATTTCTGAATCGTACATCTTACCTTCTCAATTTATCATATTCATTATATTTTTTGGATGTTGATTTTTAATAGTGGTAGGTTGAGTACATTGGAACAGCACCGTAAGTTGTTTCATCTAAGTCAAAGGACGCTGTATGCATACACATGCAGGGCATCTATTACATCTTTAAAAAATAAACCAAATGCTGATAGCGTCCCTCAGAAAAATAACCTCTCCTTCTTCAAACAGGAGAAAGGAATCTACATTTGATGATTTCACAATACAGATTGGGACCACATGTTTCATTGGGAAGGTTTTTTTTCAATTCTTGTTTTTCTTCCCTCTTAAGTACTAGACCAAGCTCTATTATGCACGAATTCTAAAAGCACAAGCCAGCCAAAAGTTGCAAATCTCTCAGAATAGACAGGTCCATCTGTCATTCACAGCAGGAGAACAATAGCAGCGTCAATATAGACACAACAAGCACACACAGTCCTTATAGAGTCAGACAGAAAATCTGCCTTCCCTGATAACTAGCTGCCTTTGAAAACCCAGACAGATGTTCCTGCGTAATACCGGGATCAGTTTCTTCTTTCTTGCTCCTGCATTTTCAAATTTCTCTTCTGTTCACGTCAACCAAAATATTGTTAGTTTACTGCTCATAATCTTTGCAGAGCTTTGTGAAAACAAGATCTCAGGAGCAATGCAACTCAAAACACAGAAGCACAGAGTACCTTCTTGGGACT
>JAVCKT010061843.1:0-16029 GCA_032273925.1 Rhynchotus rufescens
AGATGGTACCAGACTGTGCCCCTTCCCCTCCCGCCAGGTTAGATCCTGCCTGAGTGACTACAAGGCAGCAGGGAATTAGGCCCTTTCTTTTATGGTATGTTTTTAAACTGATGGTTCAGAAAGCTGATGGCAAACGTTACTAAGCATGAAATCCCTATCCTGAGCATCCATCTCCTTTCTGTACCTCCTTAGTCCTTACTTACTCCCCCAGTTCCTCTCCTTCTCAACTAGTATATTGCTTATACATCGCCATACTTATAGTGGGGGTTTTTTTTGTCTTTTTTTTTTTTTTTTTTTTTTTTTGCTTTTGGTTTAGAAAATTGGTTTCATCTCTTCCGAACAATTATTTTACTAGAGCTAAGTCAGAATGAGAACATATAAGATCCCTACCTAATTAGTGCCGTTGCAGATAACTCTCACTTACAGCACAGTAATCCTACTATACAGAACTATTTCCTGTATATTGCAGTCATTTGAAAGGGACTTTTTTATTTTTCCCTTCCTTTTTGGTTAATTTTCTAAATGGGAAATTCAGAGGGGAGAAGAGAAATTCTGTAGACTTTGTACCTGTCAGGAGTAAATCATTAAGAGAAGTCAGAAATTTGTGATTATCATGATATAGTTTAAATTAATAAAGCAGTTGAGTGCTCAGGGATATGGTATAAAGTGATCCAGAGTCACACATTACCTGTCATCGTTAGGGTACCATCTGTTCTGTTTTGTATATCACTGACACTTAATAAATGTCCTTGAGAATACCTTGCACAGGGAAGAGAATAGAAAAGATTTTCATGTTGAGTTGTTTCAACCAAGTCCCTAGTGTTTGAGTTTAATTATTCTTGAGTTAAGTGTGCAAAACAGTTCAGCTTTTTTTTTCCACATAGATGGTGCAATGAAATTGAAAGAAGAATTTTATAACCTTGCAACTTTAGCCAGTGTTTTGGGAGCTCTAAATTGGGACCACATGTAACCATGGTGGCTCAGACTGGGCAGAAATATATTAATGAGCACAGAAAACTGTATCTTTTTGTGACTGAGTGAACAGAATGCGATCCTTGACAACAGAAAATAAATATCTGGGTGAAATTCCTGGGATCACGGCATGGTTCACTCAGATTAGGTAACTTGCTAATAGGTTACTTATTTTCAAATGGTAAAATTTTAGCTGGCTGGTTTATTGCTAGGAATGTATTTTATTATCATTCACTTAATTATTACTTGTTTTCATGGTGGTTGGTCACCCCTGTAGAAAGCAAAGATAACTGTGTTTAGTCAGTCACACTCCATGATAGGAACAAACATTTAGAATGCTAAAATCTTGCCGCTTCTATCTCTCAGAAATAACTAGCGAAGTAACCTGAGACTCTTATTAGCTTGATTTTTTTTTTTTTTCTCTCCATAGTACAGCTGTGTCAGAGCTTGGGAAGAGCTTCATACTGTGTGAAAAAAACCATGAATATTTTGGTCATCTACCATCTTTGTGAGCCTCACGTGCGAAGGAATTCTGGTCAGGATTTCCACATGAAAGTCAGTATTACTAAAGTATATTTTTTAAATTATTCCTGATAATTCTTCTAATAGATAGTGTTTGCTGTATATCTCCATACTGGAAAACCTAGGGTTCCATGGAAGAGTTATAAATATCTCTTCTGTTCTGAAGTATAGGCATCTTTCATTTACTCTTCCCTCTGGTTCAGCTTGGCAATATTTGATTTACCTTTCTTTGGTTTTACTCTGATGTGATACAAAGATCCTTGCTTACTTGTCCTACTGTAAATATTATTTTCTTGCTCTGTGATCTGTGTGGATAAATGCCAGATAAAGTGTTTAAAGGGCTGCAGCAGCACATGAGAGCTTCTGTGTTTTACAGAAGACCTCATACTGGAATCAGGCAGGCAGCGGGCATATATAATCCAGGATGTTCTTTAACAATACTGTATAGTTTGAAGGTGATGAGGTGACTTCAAACTCAATAGACAGTATGAAAGAAAGAGCAGAAAACAAAGGTTCGAGTTAGTTAAGGGAAGAAAGATCAAACTAAGCATATGAAAGGCACTGAGATGACAAAAGAAATTCTTAAAAGGTGAGTACAAAGAGCCAGGCACTACCAGTTTGTACAGTGGAGGACCTAAGAAGAAGGACCTAACCAAAAAAAGGTCCAAGATGAACTTTATGCTGAAAATACGTCTGTCAAAGTTGTGATTCTTCTGGCTCCATTATAAATTTCCAGAAATCCTTGGTTACTTATGTTTGAGAGCTCATAAGAATCTCTTACTTACTACACATTGTCATTAACAAATCTTAAGAATTCAGATTGCTTGAACACTGATTTACAAGTTAGATGATTATGTTGGGGATTGGCATCTTAGTAGAAAAGCGTGATAGTTACAGTTTTGAAAATACTGAGATTCTGCCAACTAGAATGAACAATAATCCTCTGTCTGATATGTGGGAATAGTTTTATATAATTATATGTAACTGATATTATAGAAAGAAGTAGTTTTGCTAACGTGAAAGAGAACATTAAGGCCAAAGATATCCTGCAAGCAAATTAGAATTAAGCAAATTATCTCATTTTTATTTTAGACGAAGAAAATAATTGTGGGACTGATCCTTTGGGAAGAGCTGTAGAATTGTTACCTTTTTAAGTCTGGATTTTTTTAAAATCTTTAAGCAGATGATCAAATGAGTGTATTCTGCAATCAGAAGGCAGAGGTTGCCCACAGTCTTCCGAACTCTGTATATTTCTTGCACACTCTCGTGATCTTCCTAGTGCAGTGACTCTTCTAGGCATGCAGAGATCTGAGGATGTCATTTGAACTGTTAAGATGACTTTCTTTTGTTCTGATCAAGGGTACACAGACTTAAAACAGTTTTAAGATAGGATAAATTATACATTCTGTTCTTATTAAACCTTTACAAATTATTACTTTCCATATATAACTACAGAGCAGGTCCAGAGTACTCTGAAAGTCATAACCTTACTTACAACCTTATGGTTATCCCCAAAGTCATAACCTTAAGAAACGTAAGAAGGTTTTGGTCAAAGGACGATTTTCTTAGCCTTAGGGTTGGCAAACAGTGATTTGGAAAAACACCTGTTATTTAAAGATTTAGACAACTTAGAGTTTTCAAGTAGCTTGGGACAGCCTTGGCCTACCAGCTTACTTGTTTTTCCCCTCTTACAAATAAAATTTCTGTCATCTATCTGAAACAGCATTGCAGGCTGTCTTTACCTGCTGTCAGTGTGTTCTGCGAGGAACTAATCTCTCTTCTCTCCAGTGGATTTGCAAGAGCAATATCAGAAGGAAATAAGAGCATTTTGAATCTCATATAAATGAGTCTCTTTCCCTGTGCATCGGGAATTGAACTTTCTTGCTTCCTGCTGTCATCTTCTCTGCATAGAGCTACATTTCTCACTTTGACAGTGGGGGAGATTTCATTACTAATACTAGTAGAAATAAATTGTTCTACTGGAAGGAGATAGTGCTAATACTGTGTAAAACTGGAGGTAGAGCAAAGCATTTCTTGATACTTCCTCAGATAAGTATCTGAATAAGTAGAAAAGAAAAAGAAATAAGTGACGTCAACTTTCCAAGCAGAGTATTTATGAAAAACCTGGAGTCAAAATTAAGCTAGGGCTATATACAGTATTCTTTTTTCAGCTTGTTACATTTTCATTCAGATGCATCCTTATTCTACTATTCAGTTTTCAATTATATGTACAGAGTTAGTAAGTCATACGCATCTTGTGAAAAAAAATTGCAAAAATATTTTTGGGAATGATTTTGAAAATGTCATTGGTCAGAGTAACCACCAAATGTTATGGGGCTTTTAGAAGGAAAATCAAGGGAAGGAAGACATTTCAAATACCATCAATGAAGCTAATGACACTAATAATTTTAGATTGGAGGAGTTCTGCTGTGGTTTCAACATGCACAGAAGAAACTGTTTCTCTGAATAATCCTTTTTCAATAGATCTTTGTGATCCTACAGTAATGAGCTGAAGGAAACGAGTTAAAACCTTGACGTTCAGAATCAATAAAAAACACATATTGAGCAATGCTGAGTAAAATACAGAGATTATTAATCATGCAGTATTGGTAGTGATGGTGATTTTTTGCTTGCTCTCTCTTCCCTATAAAACTTCCACCTTTATGGATGTAATAGTAGGTAAGTTGTAAAGAGTAGCACTAGGAAATATAAATAAAAACACAAGTTATGTTATATCTCCTGCTTAAGATATGTTGTGACCAGAAACATAAGCTTACAAATGTTAGAATAAAAAAGAGGCAATAAAATACTCTTATCTTTCTTTGAACGCTTTTAGAGCTCTTCTAGTGCACTTTTATCATTCCTTGTGCCAGCAGAGGGGAGGATTAGACCTAACTGTAGGGACAGAATGGCTGAAGGCGTTGTTCTTTTTATTGGCTCCATCTGGTTGTTAAATGTGACCATGAGAATTGTAAAATCAGTAAAATGCTTTCTTTTATATCTATCTGAAATGGACTCCATTTTATTTAGCCATTGGGTAGTCATATTTACCATTCTGCAACTGCAACTTGAGAGTGTATGTCTAAAGTTCAAAATTGATTCAGTACAAATACCTGTCAAGATGATATATCAATATAAGATGGTCATATAGAGGTACAATGCTTTTTACTTAAAATGTCATTTGAAAATAGTTTGACTCTTCATGTGCAACTTCTAGTACTAACACAAGTGACAGATTTTAGCAAGAATTGAGGTGTGCTTTTTGCTTGGAGACTGCGCTTCTGCAAGCCTTATGCACATTCATGGCCAACTGTGTGAACTACTAACTTGACTTTGTCTTTAGTATTGACTCTTTATGCCCAATGAAATTATAAATTTTACCCTATCTACGTAATGCCACAGTGCTGCTTCCAACAACATTTGATGGTAACTGGCTTTTCTGTGGAAGCAGAGCAACCCTCGACCCTTCCCTCCTAAGAGAAATCTTTCCTGATGAGAGAAGGTATCCTGGGTCATTTGCTGCTTTGCTGAGACTGCCTGACAGGAAGAGACGAGGTTCGTGGTGTGCATCGTGGAGATTGTGGTGGGTAGGCTGATATTTGCTAGCATTCTCTTTGTATTAAAAGGTGCACACAAGAGGTTGAAAGACTACTGCAGTTTCACTATTCTGTCTTCCTAATTGTATTTTTTTTCCCTTCACTTTCTTCATCATTTAATAGTTTTGTATATATTTGCATTGCAGCAGTGTTATTTTGTCAAGCTGCCATAGTTCTAACAGAAGACCTGTTTTCCAGCTTTTGAAGTAGTGAAGCAGGGTCTTGTTTCTGAATGAATTCTGCTTATATCTGCAATAGCTGCTTATGCTCCACTCTCAGTTAAGTGGCCTAGTGTGTGTGTGTGTTCTAAATGTCAAGAAAATATCAAAAATCAAAACATCTTCTGCTAGTCTTCTAGCAAAACAAACACTTCTGTTTTTTGACTTAAGACTTTTTTTTTGTTTTTTTTTTTGTTTTTTTTTTTTGTTATTGTAATTATTAGGAAAAACAGTAGCCAGTTGACTTTAGTTAGCTCACTCAGTAACCCATGTGTGTAACCAGAAGAAAATCAAGGTTGTGGGAAGGGAGCGATTGTGCTTCTGAGTCCTTGCAGAGCAGTCTCCCCAGGCGCTACAAGAAATGGACAAAGCAGATAATAGGAGGTAGGAAAGACTATATGTTCTCAACGTGTGTTATAACATGTACAGGTGCTCCCTTTGGTCTCTTCTGGAGTGCTTACTTTGTATTAAATAGTATATAGTAAATAGGCTATTGTTTCTCTTGTAGGCATGTCTAATTGACAGTAGCTGGTGTGACTCAAATTTGATCATTTTGGTTTAGTTCCCTTTTAACTGAATCAGTAACGTAAGTAGAGCTGAAGCAGCAAAAGTGGCTTCACTGGGGACTGTGGGTGGAAGAAATTGTGTGTCTGTCCTTTGAATTGTGTATTTGCACTTTGGTTTTATACTTGCTTAATCCACTCATGGAACAGTACTCGCATCCTCACTGATCTTCTGCAAGAGCCCCCACCTCACTTTTATGTAACTAATTTAATTTTTAGCTGTACTTTAACACTTACTGTTGTACATTTTCTAAATACATTGTCATTGCTATTAAGTCAGTACATGTAGACTGTCATTTATATGCCTCTTCATCCTGTAACAACACACTGTAAGCTGTTTTTACCATAGCTAGTAAAAATACAATAGGTGTATTACATTTTCTGGAAATTAGTTCTTCTAAACACCTTTAATCATTTTTGCTGTTCTTTTTGAATTTTCTTATGGTGCTGTAACTGCTTGGTTCCAAATCTGAGTAGAATTGTTTGATGCGTGACTCAGTGCTGTGACTGTAGGGACCCAAGTTCAGCTTTCTTGGATGAGTGAGCCCATTTTTGTGTGCAGACATTCCTAATCTGCTTACTGGCTTTTTTGTGCCAGTGCATGGTCGCTTCTGTCTTTCTATCCGTAATTCCTTTTAGGTCTTTTACCTCCAAAACCTCCGGCTTTGCATTTGTTCTCATTGAGAAAGAATATTTTACAAGAAAGCGATAAAAGTTTTCTGCATTTTAGTGGACCCAATGCTTCTGTCAGATTTCAATATCCTGTGTAACACTGAAGAGCTCTTGATCAGAGTGCACGTACACAACATTTCAGATGTTGGCATTAGTATTCACTAGGAACTTAGAAAGTGAGATATGAATGCTGAGTGTCAGGATCACGGTTTTAATGTCTGATTGATTTAACTTAGCACTTTTCTCCTGGGCTTTTGTCATCTTGACAAGCTCAGCAGAGAAATGACAAAAATGCATGTTCAGAGGGAAGCTTCTTTTTTGTAAACTATCGCTATTTTTTTAAAAAAAGATATTCCCTCCTCAGCTTTTTGCTTTATTGATAGTAAAATTGTAACACTAGCTTAATTTCAGTTGTTCACAAAATTCATATTTCAGTTGTTTTCAAGATTTGTACTTAGAGTATATAATTTTAAGCATGTTGAAATTTGGAATATTGCTACATTTTGGGGTCTTCTCACATAGACCTATGTGTGACAACATATTTTATGTACTTGTGCTTTTTTGTTTTGCTTTTTTCTAGACAGTACATAATGCAACAGCTACAATGGAGAAAAGCGTATTTGTATATGCAGAAACATTTACTTAACACTTTTGGAATACAGGTTTATTGGTTCATGAAAAATTGCAGAGAAACAGTCTACATTGAGAATACCAGATACGCAGAATATTTATATACAGAATATTAATATTCTGTGCATGTCACAATTGCTGGGATTTGGGAATGTGAGATATAAATTGCCACAGAGTCCAGCTGCTTAGTATGAAAGAAGATTTATCCCTTCCAAATCATCAAAATACTATAAGAAATATGTCAGTAGGGGTTTTTTTTTGTCTTTTTGTTTTTTAATCTGAGTAGGCTTTTTTCTAGAATAATTTTTTTTATATACTTTATCCAGTCAGACATGAAGGATTACTGATTCAGTATTTTGCGAAGAGCTCAGCTGACTGATACCTGCCTTCCAAGATCTAAACATCAAGTGCCTGGGAACAAAGAACCTCCCAGTAACTCAGGTGTGCTCTGGCTGGTGCCCTGTGTTAAAGCTGCTCTGTGCAAACCTCTTGGGAAGCTGGAATTGTTGTCAGTACAGGACTTTTCTGCCTTTAAGTGCGGATAGTTTGAGTGGTTTAAAATTAGTTCAGTGAAATCTTTCATTTATCTATATTTATTGGAGCAAATACTTTGTTTGTCAGACAGTTGGACTGCTAATGCTGTGTGTGCCCAAGTCATTTAGGAGCAGAGTGTTAGATTCTTTACCATGGAGACTGTACATTTGTATGCTTGTAAAGTGCCTAGTAAAAATCTGCCATTTCTAGGATTTGCTGTTGTATAAAAAGAAAGGAGAGAGAGAGAGAAGACGGGAGGGAGTGGGAAAGAGAAGAAAAAAAAAAAAGAAAAAAAAAAAAAGCCTGTGAAATGTGAACCCTGGGGACAGATTTTTACAGGCACTCTTAACCAACTGCCCTCTCAACATGTAAACAGATGCTATTAGCATATGATTGGTTTTTAAAAATCTTCATATGAGAGAATAAGAGAAGCAAACTATGCTCGCAATACGTTTTCCATTATGGATAGGCAATGTCTGTTTTTTCATATTTATCATCTTAGACAAATTATTTCATAAAAGAAAAAAAAATTGAAAACTCATTTTGTGCAGACCATTCCTGCTACCAGGAAAGGAGTTCTGAATTCAGAGCTTACTTATTTTGGCATTGGGTTTAGATAATTTTGTACAACAGAGAGACAGCATAGCATAAATTCAAAATTTGAATGTACTCCAGCAGGAAAAGGCACTGAGGAAAAAGTACTTTTTTTAATTAAAAAAAAAAGAGAAAAAAAAAAGGAATCATAAAAAAAATGTGTCCCACATCATCTTTTTTTGTAATAATGTTGCTCTTGTTACTGAGAATAATTGCTGTGCAGTAATAATGGTGGAATATTATGCTGCTCTGGTACAGTTGTGCAAATCATGATTATGCTCTGTACCTAAGCCCTACTCTTGATGTCCTTGTTCTCTGTTGTATTTGTCAACATCTGTAGTAGCAGCTTTATGCTAAATCTGAGCTATAAAAGTTCCTTTATATGTTAAACAAGTATGAAAATGAGTCTTCTAAATTACAGTACTATAATATAGCTCTCTGAAGTAGCACCCGGGATTGTTGAAAGTGAGAGCCACCCTTCAGGCAGCAATACTGTAGTGTGGATTTCTGTTAGGGTCCTCCAGCTTTCCCTTTGGCACATCACTTGAGGTGCAGCTGTGTGTACGTTTTTGTATGCGGTCCCAAAATGTCACAATTTTCGAGCTCCTTGAATGCTTGAAGTTTAATACTACTAGCAAAAAGTTGACCCAGTCACTTAAGTGATAAGGAAAAAGTATTGTTTAGAGTACCTTACAGTGTATGGTGTTGTTCTCATGACTTACTCTGTCTTATTAAGCTTTCCACAGTGAGGTGTAGACTTCTTGCTAAAGAACATTCAAGTTTCAGCCTGATTAAAATGTTTAAAATATTCATGAAAGAGCTTCAGAAGTTTTGCTAACGTTGTTTTTAGAAGTCCTAATGCTCTGGAGCACTTATTGAATTGTATGTGACTGCTGTGGTAGAAAGATCCACTTGGAGACTTGCATTTTTTCTGGGCTCCATGAAAAATTTTATGTCCACTTGCACTTCAGTCCTACAGGAATATAAATACCAAGCTATATTGATTTGCACCCAGCTGGAAAATATATGCTTTATGAGAAGAATTGACATTATTTAACAGTACTATATTCATAGGTTATGAGTCTCATGTGGATAATAATCTTGAGCCCTACACTGCATCCAGTATTACATGATAGAAAATCTGTACTTTTAAAAAAGTTTTTAGATTGTGTCCTTGATTTATGAAGAACAGAACAAAACAGAACTCTCATATGGTTGTGGTTAATGCTTACAAATGTGCAGGAAATTTAGAAATTAAGAGTTTCTCACTATTGACATATTAATTATTTATCAATATTGAGCCTGATTTCAGAAGGCTGAGAAGAAAAAAGGTTACATCTTCTAGTCAGTATTAATCATTTTACTTCCCCAAAGGACGCACGAGTTAGGGGATTGCTGCTTGGTTGACAAGGATAATGTTTTTGTGTAATACATACAGCGTTTCCTAACATGTTTGGTAAAGGGAAGTTAGGAGGAAAAATACATGTCATTTAGAAAAAAATATATAGTAGTGGTAGTGGGTAGGAGAGGGGGAGAAGAGTAAAAGGGACAATAGGAACCTTTAAAAAGGGACCAAGGAGAAAGAATCTATAGAATTAGTTCCAAAACAATGGATTACAGGAATTCCTCTGAGTCTTTTTTTTCTGTCAGCATTCATGGATTGACAGCTTTTGCTCCTCTTTCTGGTTGAAGTTCCAATGTATCTGTGGCACTCATTGCTTAGGAAGAATAAAATGTTGGCAGCCTAATTCTTACATAATCATTTCTCCTTCCAGATGTTTTACGTGTCTGTATTTTCAAAGATTCTTCTCTCCAGAACTAGTTACATTTTACCTTTTCAGATACCAAGCTGAGTCATTCTTCAGCTTTTGCTGAAGCCTTTGCTGCTGTTTAATGACACTCCTCTCAGAGTTCACTTTCAGCCTATTTTAACTGCCCTTTAAACAAGGAAATCACATAAAAGCCTGCAACAAAAACTCCCTGGCTCTTTTATCTCTTCAAACACAGGTTGAGTTTTTTCCTTTCCTTTCCTGGCCTAAAGTAAGTAATAATTAAGGGTATTTAAAATATATATTAATAAACAGATAAGAAGTCATAGATTGTCTTTGAAAATCAAGTGTCAAATATGATTCCTAGAATATTATACATTTAAAACTACTGTTATATCACAGCAAAAAGTCATGTTAGAAGGTCATTGGAGTGTAAATTTGAGAGAACTCTCTGATCTGTTTATTATAACTCTGCGGTCTTAATGTATCATTAAGGCAGATTTTCACATTTAAGTTCTCCATTTTTTAATAAATAGCATAGGACTAATAGATGACATTAAATTTCATGAAGAAGTAGGGCAGCCTTAAATGCATTTTTGGAAATAAATATAGAAGAAACTAATGTAACATATCCTTGTTAAGTATTTGTAATGCATTTCCCGCTCTACCCGCTCTACTATGGGTCAATGCTATTAGATAGCATTCATCATGTCAAAGATAATGTCTTAAAGTTCTTTTTTTTCCCTTGCTTTTCTTTGCTTTCAAATCTTGTGTACAGTGTGAACACTCTGTTTGGATAGATACTCCAGTTATTGCCTTATATATTTTTTTCTTTCTTTTGTTAGAGAACATGAAGGAAAAATAATTCTGATAACTTGTGCTTTAATTTGCATTTTTTTTTTCTATCAAGTATGCTCTGTTAAGTGTTCCAAGATGAGATCGTGGACATTTTTTGTTTTCTCCATCCACCCCAATGTTTCTGGATTGTAGCCACTGAAATAGGTTTTGAAGCAGGACCTTGAACATACTGTCCTTGAGAAATTTAAGATTTTCATTAAAAAAAAAAAAAGGGAAAAAAAGGAAATTAAGATCTTTCTGTCTTTCTGAGTTTTGTTTGTTTTTTCACTAGCAATCCATCTACATGTGGATTTTAATTTCTTGAGGGAATTGAGCTATGAAGGAGCAACCCATGCTGACCGTGATGATGATGTAGGGTATCCCCAGTGTCTTAGAGGTAACTTTAGATGCTGCAGTACTTAAAATATTGTCCTCCTGAAGTGCTCTGCTGTTCCAGGCTGATTGTGTCTACTAATGCTGTGTGCCTTAAAGACCTGACTTCAGTTCTTCCTCTGGAAAACAGCAACAGCACTAAGACATAGTTGTGTGTTGGGGGTGAGGCTGTGAAGATTAATCAGTTAATATTTGTGAAGTACAGTGGTGTTGCAGGGTATTACGTTTGTTCATAATGTTAGTTGATGGGTGTAATTCCAAACCATGACTAATGGCAAAACACATATTGTCGTTAGGGATGAATATATTATTTTAATGTGTCCTCCACCCACATAAATTTTTCGATCTCTTCCAGTTTACATGGAAGCTGGCGTTTTATTAACAGCTTTTTTAGGAACATTTAGAGCACTGAGAAAAAGAAACTTGGGGAGGGAGAGTCATAGTGTATTGCCAACCACCTGCCATTAAAATTGCAGACTGGAAAACAAACTAATTGTTAAGTAGTAAGTGTATATTTGAAGGTTAAAAAATGGATCATAAATACCATGTATGACTGCTGGTCTGCAAGCTAAGCAGCATTCCAGGGGAGAGAATGGGAAGAGTTCAGCATGGCATTAGACACAAAATCTGAGATAGGATATAAGAGTCACCAAAGCTGCTTAGTGCAAGCTAGTAAAGAAAATGTACTCTGAGTTTGCTTGGAGCTTAAAGCTCAAGGACTGTTCTTCTGGGGGCTACCTGTAAATTTCAATACCAGCTTTTCTAAGCTTACACACACACACACACACACACACACAAAACAAACAAACAAAAAAAAAAAGCAAAAAAGGAATACCACATAACTAATGCGTTAAGAGGTTAAGACTTGGCAAAAAGAAAAGGACATTTATGCCCTATGGTACCATTTTGTCCTTGTACTAGATTTATGCCAGCTCACTATCATTTAGAGCATTCTTAGGCATAATCTAAACTATAGCACTGGTTTCTAAATAGCTGCCTGCTAAAAGAGAAGAGATAAAGCACTAGTAGTGCCCAGTACACTGAGATGGGGAGCTGAGGAAAAAGTGCCAAAGAGGCTTTGCTCCAGCTGAACCCTCTGCTGTCATGAGGAGATTTTCATGTGGGAAAGTTTAGTTTGTTTCTGATATTCATGTAGTCAGAGCAGCACAAAGACATTCAGGCAGCCTGAATAAACTGAGCTTTTTGTTCTTGTATGTATGTTAGGTATATTTTGTGCTAAGGAAGTTGGAAGTAAATCCAGACACACACACACACACACACACACACACACACACACACACACAGAAAGGAGCTGGTCCAATGCTATATTACTGCCAGAGCTGCTGGAGCTTGCTTAATGCTCTGGAACATTTTACTGACAATTCATTGGTGGAGTTGTCAGGCTATAACCATATGGTTGCCTTTAGAGGAATGTGCCAGCTTGTTTGTTTAGACCACGTTTTTGATTGATGAAGACATCATTAGTTAGCTAAGCTTTGAGCTTAGCTATCACAGAAACTGTTCCTCACTAGAGAAGCTTCCCTGCTTGCAGTGACAAAGACCTGGTTAGGACTTTATGTTAAGACTGCCAAGTGCACAGCAATATTAGATCACAGGGGAGATTTTGCTCATCTCCCTGGGGAATATGCCAAGAGGGGCCATATCATAGAGAACAGAAAATTGGCTCCAAATTTCACATATTTTTCTTTATCATCATTTTGTGGTAATATATAAGAGGATGTAATTTATGCAGTGTGTCAAAACATGGTGGATTTATTTTGACTGTCTGATGAGATGCCTCAGTAGTTTGTCCTACTTAGCTGCATTACTATCCTGACTACTGATTTAGATTCCTATAAGAAAAGAAGATCAAAGCCTTCCATACCACAGCTCTTCTTGGTTCCTATCTATTCTGGCACTCTGGTTATAAGCACAAATGGGAGCAACAAAGCCCTTGCACTTTGTCCGTAGCTGCAAGGGACTGGCTTTCGCGCTTCCTTTTCGCTCCTCTCCAGTGTGCTTTGTAGACCTCGTGGGCTGCTGCAAGTCATACTTTCTCCTCCTCTTTTGGACCCCAAGAGGTGGAGAGGAATCACCTGCTTTGGTGTCACCAAGAATTATTTTTGATTATTTTTACAGCTTTATGCCCTCCTGTATAAATGATCTTAGCAAAACTATTTGCTAGCCATTAGGGCAAGGATTTTTATTTAACTGTTTTGTGAGCAGTGTCTGCTTTTCCATCATTTAAACTGTTCTGTAACCTCAGTGCTGATTGCCATGATGTTACCTGAGAAAAGATTCATAAAGAAAATTAAAGTCTTGTTTTACAAGAAATGGCAGAAACTTCTTGAACAGCTGACGTGCATTTCGGTTATAGTTAGAAGTACTGTAATATTCTACAAAATATCTCCATATGAAAATAGTATATGTATGACTGATCTGTTGCCTGGTTCTGTCAGCACAAAGCATCAGTAAGATACATATTGTGAAGTTAGATACTATCTCACTTTTTGGTACTCTTGGAAATACTTGGAGATATTGTCTGTTGCGTTTTATATGAGCACTGCCTATTTTCCCTGAATGTGTAGTAGCCCTCTGGGGATTAGCACTGTGTATTTACTCATGCATGTGCGAAATGTTTGGCAAGGGAGCTGTAGCAAGCAAGAAACACTGAACATGAAGACCTATGAATCAGCTTCTGCCTTTTTGCCTTTTTTCCCCCTCTTCCTGCTGCCTTTTGCTCTCTACAACAGTTATCATCACAAATTCTTCCATTAACTATTGTTTTGAAGATAAAAGAGGAAGTAAATGTTCAGCCTGAAAACAAGTACCCTTCTTGAATTATTCATCTGAAATTTTGATGCATTTCAGGTTTCAATACATTTTTACAGACACAGAAGACTGCAGTGAATTTTGTTTACGGACAATTCTTTGTTTATCCCCTGCTAATTATTTAAACCCAAGTACTGCTTTTTAGCAGATTGATACTAAACATACTAAATAAATACGCTGTTTATCCTCCAGTTCTAGCCTAGAAACTGAAGTGTCCTGAATCTTGAGTAACTAGTGAAATTCCTTTTGGACTGTTTGGTCAAGACAATTAAAAGCTTTCCTTGATCTCTCTCCCTCCCTCCCTCCCTTCCTCCCTTCCTCCTTCTTTGATATCAGCATCAACCAAGTCTTGCACACTAAAGTCTGAAAATCAACCAGTTAAATACAAGAAGGAACGTTTTAGCTACCTGACAACTGCGGATGAGAAATGTGCATTAAAAAAAGTATTAAAATAGCTCTAGAAATGCTGAATTGTTTTGGTATCTGGTAAATAAAATTGCAGATTTTCTGAATGCAAAAAAATCGACTTCCATCAGAATAAATAGGAAGAGAAAGATTTTCTTTTCTGAATAGCTCTAAAGTATTAGGTCCCACGAAAGACAAAACTGAACCTAAAAAGGAAGAATCTAAAACATACATGACTATATATACACATACATATAGTTTTAAGAAAATAACAATTATTTGCAAACAGAATTGTTTTGAAACAGGACATTTTTGAACAATTGCCATTTGATTTTATTTCAGGCATTCTGCCGACATCTGACAGAAATGATAGCTGCCTTGCATGGAAACAAAATATATTTTTTCTGATTTAGACGTTCAGTGTTAGTATTGACCTTATAACATTTGAGATCTTGTTTTATCCCAGTTGGTGCATTTCAGAATCAAAAAATTGGTAGTCTGTGCTGTCTTTTATTTCCTGAGAAAGCTGTACTTGCAGTGCTCATTTTCTTGAGATTTTTCCAAAAATATTACTTAGAGAAGTATTTCTGACATGTTGGTCTTGTACTTTGAGAATGGTGTTTGTGAAGGGTCAAAATCCAGTTTCGTTTATCATGTTCTGATGTACAAACTTCTTCGCAAAGGACATCACTGAAGAAGGAATGTAATTTGTCATAGAACTTTTAAACCCACATATTTTAATCTTCTTAGGAGATTTCACACATCCAGCTGATGTAGTATATTTCAAAATATTTATAAATGTAGCATTAACCAAATACAAAAATATAGTTAGTATTAATCAGCTATTTTAAATGTACTTTACAGATTTTTTTTTTTTTGATTCCTGGAGATCTTCAGGAGAATTATCAAGTGATTAAGAGGATAAGTAATACAAAAAAATACCTTATGTAATATCTTGTAGAATGTATCAAATTCAAGCTAATGTTCAAGAGGGCGTGATTACTTTCATAAATGCATTTGAGGGATAATACTGTGGATAAGGAAGAATGATATAAATTATGAAAGATTTAGATCAAATTCATGTGGAATTAAATCAAAGGAATATATTGTGTGAAATCATTTAGACTGGAAATTTGGTTAAGGTTCCCAGCTATAAGAGGGAAGATTTTATACAGTCCTCCAACAAGATAATGAAACCAAGGAACCTCCCACAGGAAGCTTATTGAATTTATGGCAGAATAAGAGTATTCTTGCATGAATTCATTCTGGTTTTGCCTGTTCTTGTATTGTGGCTTCCAAGGGGTCAAGATGTGAGTGGTACCTGTCCATAGCATTTGTTTCACCTCACCAAGCTAAGGTGAGGTTGTGAAAGAAAGGATAGAGTGGTAAATATTGCCTGGGTTCTGCACTGTTTCTGCACTGCCAGACACGGGGAAGCTCATCCTCTTGTGAAACTTCTTCATCTCCCTATTGCTGCCAGTTCTCTCCTCCC
>JAVCKT010061921.1:0-16020 GCA_032273925.1 Rhynchotus rufescens
TAGATTTTTCTATGTTAAGCAATGTATAGGCAATACGCTGTTTGAAGCAAACAGGGTGTATATAATCTAATACCTATGGATGTAAAGTTGACAGTACTGTACAGTATTACATCCCAGTCAGGGATTTCGTTGGCTTGTTTGTGATGAACAGTATTTTACCAGACATGGCATGGACTCCTTGTACTCTGTGGAGGGGGAAAATACGTTTAGCTTGCAGCAGTGGAAGTTCTGATGAAGTTACTGCATTTGTAGAAACAGAGGAGTACTTGTAGCTATTTTTTAAGAACTAGCTGGGTGAGCGTAATTCCTACGCTTAAAACGTTACCCTTAGTAGTATATGCAATGCTAGCTGCTGATTTCTTTGTTCTTTCAGAATACAATGGTACTGTTCTCCACAAGCAGTGTGACTTGGTCATTTGTCTTGCAGGTCACCAAGATGCCTTTGTCTTAATTTGTAGCTGTTGATATTAGTGTATGCCATTTCAAGTGTACACCAAAGGCACTGTTCAGTCTTTTTACCCTGCAAGTTAAATGCTCCTGCAAGTCACCACTTTTCAGATTTATTCTTTCCAATTTAGTTGTATTTCAGGAGAGGTAATCAGTGCAAATGGAGAGCACAGTTTCAGAAACTGTGACAGTAAGCAAAAGAAATAACATTCTTTTTCTAAGAGATGTTTTAGGTAAGTTTACCCAAGGAGGTTTGTCTCGTGGGAGGCAACTTGATCAAGCAACTTGCTTTTACGATGTGCTTAGGCACATTTCAGAAATGAGGTGAAAGCACACAAGGCAAATATATTTTAGGATGAGGATCTTGATATTCAAGGACTTACAGTAGTGTTGTAACTTTTTTTTTTTCCAGTTGATATTGGCCATATATGCATGCAGGTCAACTTGAACTTAAATTGTGTTCTTTGCAGAGATGCATCTCTATGAAAATGCTGATCTTACAACTTTCGTCTTTTTACATGAAATCAGAGAACGTATCTAAAATTTAGTATTTAATTGTCACAGAGGAAGTATCCTTTCTATACGGTAAAATTGTCTTTATGGCAGGACAGTAAAACTTCTGAAAAAGGTGAGGAAAAAGAAGTGGTAGTGAACACTGAAACTTGGAGAATCTCTTTTTTTTTTAACCTCTAAAAAAAATCGGAATCAGTTAGTTATCTTTATAAGATTTAAGTACAAACACGATTTTGAAATCAGTCTAACGATAGTATATGTTTAATAACTGTGCTAAAGCCACTAGAGTCATGTGTAAGATGTGTATCAGAGCAGAACGGAGTTTTCTCTGGGGAGTCTGTGTTCTTGTGTCTATGAATTCTTTAATTGAAAAAAGGCACTGGACATTAATACTGTTATGTCTGTTTTTTATATAGATTGAATATCTCAAGTATTACTTAAAATGTGTGATAAGTCCTTATCCTTTACTGAGAAGGTATATGTAACAAATGTTTCTTTGGTGGCAACTCATTTTCTTAGCATATTTCCAAAAGAGGATTGTATTCTGTTCTGTTCTGGTGCATATTTGACAGTGTTTATCAGAAGTGATCTGTAGTATTTAACGCATGATTTTTTTTTTGACTTCCCTACCTGATATGCTTTAAGGAAGCTTCATTTTACATTTTTTCTCCCCCCAAAAGGGGAAGAAAGTTTAAGTCGGAAGGAAACTCTGGTTTCTGGTGAAACCACACACTTACCTTTCACTTTAATAAACTTAATCAGAACTTCTTTAAAAAAGGAACTACCTTCTATTATATTTGGGGTTATTTTTTCTTTTTTTGTGTGCACTTTTCGACTTGAGAAAAAAACTGTAAAGCATGGTGTTTTCTTTCCCTTTAGAAAGCAGAAAGTGTTCTTGTTTAATGCTATTGCTTATTCTGATTCATATCCCTTCAGCTTCCACCCTCGGTTTGTCTTTGATATTACTGATCCCTGAAGCATGTAAGATGAGTATTTTAATTAAATGATATTGAAATGCTATGTTGCCAACTCTTTCTGAATTTGGGTTTTTTAATGCCCTGGGCATAGGCATGTGCACAGGAGAAGATATGGGCTTTCTTTTTAATAAAACATTGTCTGAAGAAAATGAAGCTTGATTATGTGAAACCTTGAGGCTTTAAAACTAAACCCTCTCACCAAAGCTACTCCCTTAGTGATACCTCAGAATTCTTGGGGCGTATGACATTATTTCAAGGTATTTGGGGTTGGCAGTGTTAAAATGTCTTCTAGAGTTTGCTGAGAGATGGAGATCGGCTAGGTTCTCAACATTTGTAAAGGAATGGACTGACTTACCTTCATTCCTAAAAGTATCCTAATGTCTAGTGTTGTCTGTGAACATACTCAGTGAAATACTTGCACGACCACTGTGTTTTCTCGAGTTGCTGATGGAAAGACTAGCTCTCAGACAAGTTAAATGATTGGCAGGCTCCTATTCCCATCTTAAAGAGGAAAAAGCGATTGTAATTGTGGCAGAACAATCTGGGAGCTGGGTGCTACACAAATATTTTTCAAGATCTTTTCATGATCTGAACTGCTGAGAAGTTTTTCTCTGGTCTGTAGCAATTGTCTTAAAATAATTGGAGAAGCTGGTGGAAGGTCATGGTTTCAGAACTAGGGGAGAATATAAAGCTTCACTAATAAATGGAAATGTCTGATTAATAACAGAAGGCCCAGATAATGATGCCAGCAGAAAACAGTGGGTAGGAAACTGGGTTGGCAATAAGCTGGTCTTCCTTTGTAGGTGTTGTATATGTACCAGTGTTAAGTGCAGTGAAGTATTTTGTAACCGCATGAGGAAATCGTGTGCCTGCTTCCTTCCCGGTCTTGTCTGTGTGATGTGTTGACTCTTTGTCTATTTTGGTAGGATCTCTGATTACCACAATAGTTTTTAATTGCAGAGCCCGTCAGCTAGAGGAAAAACCTGTATATACCATTTCATGCCACCAGCTTTGCTCTGGCTCACCTTTTCTCTCTTGTTATCTGAAAGAATGGGATCATTGACTGGAGTTCAAGAACTGAGATCTTGTGGGGACACTAATCCATGCTACAGGTAACATCAGTTATACAATGCTGTTCACCATTCTCGGAGCATTCCAGGAATGATTTTGTAATTATAACATGGAAGAATAAGAGTAACATAAATACAAACACAGTGATTGGTGCAATACAGGTTTTTTTTCAGCAGCTGTTGTGTGGTGGGATTTAGTATGGCAAAAAAAGTGAATGAAAAGACCTAGGTCAGTGTGCATGATGGAGGACTAGCTAGAAGGTTGAAGTTCTTTGGAGTTGATTTCAACTCATTGGACATCTGCAGCTCATTGGCAAGCCATGAAATGTTCTTGTGACTTTGAACAGTCTATATTCAGCCTGGTGAGAGTGTGAAGGTTGCAGGCCTAGAACCCCAGTTGTGTATTCTTGGTATACTCTTTATTATGCAATTAAAAAGGGTATACTCTTAATTCATTATGAAATTAAAAAGACATACCTGTGTTGCATTTGAGGAATAATTATTAAATTGACATTTCTGACCTACTGGATGTTGAGTAGTCTGGCTTTGTTTTATAAGTTAGAATTGTTCAGACTTAAGATTTTTAATCACTTTTAAAGAAGATTAAGAATTGAAGAACAGTCAGAAGCCTCACAGGAATTCAGTTTTGTAAAGGCTTCTGGCTTCAGTGGCACTAGGTGAAGGCTTTGAAGGGAAGGATAACAAGATAAGCAACTATTCTTTTGCTTTGTCTTCCTAGGTGCAGAAAACTGATGTAACCTGATTCTGTGAGACTAACTATATTAGCCCTTCTCGTTTATATGTGCACAGTCTTTGCCCATGTCTTGGTTTAGTACCTAATTTCTATATATTAGAAATGACAAAGATGTTTCGTTTGGATTTCAAATGCAGATTTTAATTCATCTCCAGTGTAGGCACTGGTCATGTTCTGTAAACCAGTTTCAACCTGCATGGGACCCAGTGCAAAGCTGTAGGAGCATATGAAGTATTACAGAGATGCAATAGCACAGGAATTAGTAATTCATAGCAGATGTGGAATCATTGCTAGAGGTTAGTACTAAAGTTAATAGTGAAGGTAATCAACTGAAGTGATTTATTTTCTGGAGTAATTTATTTTCTACATAGCTCTTTAGGAGGGCTGCTCTCCCAGGTCCTTTCACCTGGAGAAAGGCAGCATAGAATCCTTAAGGTTGGAAGGGACTTCTAGAGATCATCTAGTCCAACCCCTTAAGCCAGCATGTGAAGCTGATTTCCTAATCTGCTTCCTCCTGCCTTTGTTCCAAGCAGAATGCAGCCTCCATAGGTGCTCCGGCTAGTGCAGTAATTCTCCTCAGAGCAGTGTGCAGGCTGGGCTGAGCCAGTGTCTCAGCTACACTGAATCATGGCTTGCTGTTCTAGCCTGCCAGTGGTCCAGCTTCTGCTGTAAAAGGAGAAAGGAGGGGAGGGTTTGTCTGATCTCTAAGTCCTTAGGATAGAAGTAGTGTGCGAAGGAAAGGAATTTAGCTACATTTCCTGTGGTAGAGTGGTAAAGAAAGATAATTTTGATTGCACACTGAAAACATGTCAGCCTCCCTGCAGTGATATACTAATGAATGAGCTGGTTCCTGTGCCCTCAGATTTTCCTGAACTTATTTTTTTTCTCAGTCCATAAGTTGTTGCTGCCAATGGTAGTCTTTGACTGTTTACCTTTGCTGCTTCAGCATGGCCCAAATAAACTACTGAGCTGCATTTAATAAGATAGCTTTATTTTGTGGAGGTAAAAAGGTAATGCAAGCAAAAAGAAAAACAGATTCTACTGCTGCTTTTCCTGAAACAAATAAAAAACCTCTGTGTGCTGTTCCTGAAATAGATCTGTGCAGCTTAATTGCAAATCATAATGCTGTTTAAATGTCTGCCTTAATTTTATGTTAGGTTTCAGCCATCAGTGTATGGCTGGATATTTTTATGGCATCATGAATGCTTAATGTGCAGTTGTAGTTAGAATTAATTTCATTATCTACTATCAAGCTGTGTGAAATTTCTTATGTCAGAAGAATAACAAATACCTATGCATCTGCACAATTGCAATAATCTGTAAGCCCTTTCATAAAAATAATGATTTAAAGGTGTTGTTTACTCTTTAATAAACCTATAGTGTAATTTTCTGCTTTCATGGTTTAGGAGAAAAAAAAAAAAAGACAACTTGCTAGATTTTGGCTTTTGTAGGTTGCTATGGCAGTTGCTAATAGAAAATCTGTGTAAGCTCAGGTTCTTAGTGATAATGACATTGACTTCAGTGAAATTCGGCTGAAAATATTTGTGTGGTGTGTAGATCTGATTTTGAGTTGCTGTTTAAGTTGCACTGAGTTGATTTGAGAACATATTCTATATGTTATTAGGCAGACACTGTTTCTGATTTCTCCCCTTTACCACAGCTTTATTACTGAGCATTTATGTCTTAGGAATATGAGGAGGACTTTAACCTTCAGATGCATGCGCTTAAAACTGCGTCACGTGGGCAAGTGTGGTCAAAACTAATATATTCAAAAAATTCTGAAAAAATAAACTGAAAGGCTGATTCTTGTTTCCATTTTTTTATCTGCCTCCTTAAAAATACAGATATTGCATACTAAATAAGAAAGTTACTGCTTTAGATAAGGGTGAGTCACTCTAGGTTTAGTTGTCCAAGTTGTCCATGTGTTATTACACTTATAAACTGTTGTCAGTTTACTGAAGAACTCTTTTTAACCAACATGCTTCCATAATACAAATGAACTACATGTTTTCAAAACAAACAATTTCCTAGCCTTTCCCTTGTTCTCTGCGCATGTCAGCAGAGCTCTCCATTTGGATTTCAAGATTAAAAAGGCTCTCCTTGCCATTTCAGTTGCTAGTTACCCATACTTCGCCATAACTTGCCTTTCAGTTCTGAACCAATTCAAGAACTAAATCATCTTTCCTTCTATATCTTTCCTTCTATGCCTCACTCTTTTACCTTCTCTGGTGCTGACTTGCATTCATCCCTTCTCATTGCTTTTCCTCTCTGTCCTTTCGTTTTTGGTTCTACTTTACATGGCTATTTATTTTCTTCTGTTCCATCAGAAAGTTTCACACTGGGTTTTGAGACTAATGCGAGGGGTGAAGTGTCATCAACTCTGCCACTTTGCCTATGAAAAGGTTTGCTTCTGTGTGTAGTTTTTTAGGTTGCAGCTCAGAGCAATGCTTTGGGAAGACTCCCCTACAGCTCCCAAGGACAAGCACATGGGCAGGCAACTAACCGGCTGATAGAATGTAGTAAAATGGAGGAAGAAGTAAATAAATGTATTTAACAGCAGTCTTACATTTGGGCTATATCGGAGATCTTTATAATGTTGACTACAGCTAAGCCGTATAAGTGCAAGGACTGTATTGCCACCCATATGAAATAGAACTTGTTTACATTCATGGTGAAGAGTTTTAGTGTATTTCCTGGTACATCTCATGCCTGTGCAGTAGTAAAACTTTCCTTTCTATTACCCTGTATTAATATAAAGATAGTGTCAACTGAGATCTAAGTAATAATGTCATATTCAATACTGAGAAACAGTACAACCAGTAAACTTAAATTTTACAGTTTGAATCATTTTATCCCCATAGTAAAAAGATTTATTTGGGCTTGAAAGTACTGTTAGTGTAGTAAATTGTCAAAATTAATAAGGTTTTTGTTAAATTTTTAGTATTGTATAAATTAACGTTAAATATTGCTGTATAATAAATAATGCAAGCATTTTCTTTCCATTTAATGTGAGGCCCAAAATATATCTGCCTACTAATCAAAACAGGAGACACTGCCATTGAATTGTTTGTATTTAGCATCAGAAAATGGTATTGCCTTGATACTATGCTTCTTAATCATTATACTGAATTATATTTTAATGTGTAAATGTGAACCATCTAATGGTGGCTTCTCTATAATACATAGGGTATTTAGTGTATTTTTTAAGCTATACTGGGATTTATTGCATTATTTTTAAGTTTAAAATGCTGTGAATTTCAAAGCAATTTCCTAAGGGCACAGAGCTTGTCTTCTTTCTACGTGCATGGTGTTTCTCACTGTTTTACATGCTACAGGATTTCATGGTTTGATTCTCTATCGCAGTGCATCATCAGCAGTGGTGGTATCTGCATAGGCTTGTCTTCTGAAGAAAACAGTGTACTGTAATCAAAGCATCTTTCATTTCAGTGATGGAAGGTTTAAATCAAGTCAGAGAATAAATTGATTTGTCCTCACCTATAATAACTGTTTACAGAATACCAAGTTCGTTATTGAAATGTAGAGTAATCCAGTAGAAGTAAGGACAAGGCCAAAGGAAAAGGGTGCAGAGCAGAGCTGAACAGTGGTAGTGCTGAACAGTGCTGTTTCTGCAGTCCAGATCAAGGGAGTTTTGGCACTGTTTGTGCGGTAGTAGCGACTTTTCTCAGGAGACTTTTTCGTAGGGTCAGTACTACTGCCCTTACATTTAACATGTCTCGGTAAACATGCTAGCCAGCAGTACAGAAACATGGAAAATGCCATATATGGTCTTTGTGTGAGAGAAAGGGTGGGAAACTCTCTGCAGTGAAGGACAATATCTTCAAAAATTTTACCGAGAGAATAAGTACAGTTATAAAGCTGTGCTTGAAATAGCCACTCAGAATTCAGATGGAGTGAGGATTAGCTTTTTGGGTCCCATAGTGCGGTCCATTCACATCCTGGTCCCATTGTTGCTCTTTGTCAGTTGACTGCTGTACTGACTGTGTTCTGCTACTCTGACTCTACTGTGCTATTGTAAATCTAGAAACTTGTGTTTCTTTTGAAGTCGTGACTTTCAAGATGATGAAATTTAGCATATGTGAGCTATTTGTGTTGACAGTCAGTGAAAAATGACTGTCGTCTTTGTCTCTCTTCAAATCCTTTGTGCACATGTTCCTTTCCGGTGAGATCAACTTAGGCATCCCTTCGTATTGAGGAACAGTTGCTAGATTTAAATTGGAGCTTTGTTGTTCTCTTGTTCCTTCTCTTTACCCCTCTCTGTTCCCAGGTTGATGTTCTGTTCCATGACCCCCTTCGCTTTCTTGTTTTAGCCTTAAATAGCTACCCTCTTCTAAAAGGATTTGTGAGCAGCATCTCATTTGAGCGGATGATTGTGATGGGTTATTTCACGTGAGATACTGAAGTACAAATAGGCTGGAGGGTGGAAGAAACAAGGAGAGTGAGTTGGGGTTTTTTATATGTTTATTGTATGAAGATGAGCCTGAAGTTCTCTCTCTATTTGCATAACTTGTATGCATTATATAAATAATAGAGCATAAGCTCATAGAATGTATTTGCACAAAGCTTAGGGGAAAAAAAGGATTTGAAGAGACACCTGCTGTGATAAATGTTCTGTGTCAAATACAAGCAGAGTATTATACCTGATTCCTTCCTAACAGAATCTGTACCATCTTCATTATTGTTATTTTACTAGTTTTAAGTCTTTAAGCAAGCCATTTAAGAAAGGATTTAAGAGCTGTGTTGCATAGGAATTGTGTATAACATTGCAAAAAAAAAAATTTGGAAGTTACAAGTTGACAATTTTTTGGAAATTGTAAGTTATTTTAGGGAGTTACCCTACTCAGTTGGCCTGCCATCTTTAGGTTAGGGGTTATGCAGATCTCAATTCAAATGCACAGCTTAAATTAGCATTTAGTAAAGAATATAATCTTCTCTGGAGTGTTTTTTTAATGGCAATTCCATTTATATTGTCATTGAATAAAGTAAGAGCTTTTGTTTCTTTTACTGCATATCAGGCACCAAATTTAATTTGCATATTGCCTCTTGATAGCTTTGATGTGGAAAATAAATGTAGGATTTAGAAAACTGGGGATTAGTGATGGCAAGATGCATACAAAATTATCTTTTACTTGAAAGAGATGGAGCTCCCAGTTCAGAGCTTATTTTTCTAACATGCCTGTGTTAACAGTTTTACAGTTAAGCTTTATTTAAAATTATAATAATAATTTCCTTTTCCATTCAGGCATCAGACAGCACTTAAAGAAGATTTAATAAGCTTCATATTAACCTTGAAAAGGAAGTTTATTATTTCCTTTTAGCAGTTGGGCAAACAGAATAGATGGTAGGTTGCTTTTCCTGAAGTTGCATGTAGTATCACTCCTCCATCAGTGTGGATCACAATGTTTTAATGCAGATACCTACATAGTGTTTAATAACAAAAACTGAACAAAACTATGCTTAATGTACATGAGAAAAAAAAAAAGCTCTGTGCAGATGTAGTATCTAAAAGTGTGCGTATTTCATTTTACATGGAAGGTGGTTTAGTTGAGATTTTCTACCTAATTATTTGCATAAGTGTTATATATTGTCTTCTGAAAGGTTTTTGAACCTTTCTGATACGTAAATATGGACTCTCTACTTTAAGGTGTGTAGAGGCTCAAGACAAGTTTAAATTGGCATTGCCCTGCTTTTTGTGCAAGGAAGGAGGGTTCTGCTCCTGTGCAGGTTAATTGAGGAGATAGCAGTTGGAGTCAGCCCCTAATCAAAGGCCCAGTTAAACCTGGGTGCTTCACAGAGCAGTTGTGGCTTCCCCTGAGCAGGTTTTGTACTTAGCCTCTTGACTACATTTTCTGTGTTCAAGGCACATGGCAAAGGATATTGAGCAGGGAAACAAAACACAACAACATCAGCTGCACATTAACTGTATGAAAAGTCGCCGTTCTGATAGGAAGTAGATAGGTTGAAATTACCTAGTTTTATTTAATAAATCAACCGAAAGATAGTAAATTGGCTGAATAAAATAAAAAGCTGATCTCTCTCTTTCCTCATAAGTGTGCAGAAAATGGAAATAACCAGCTGCCTTCAAAAATAGCTTCCAACCTGGACCACAGTAGGAAATGCAGAATAAAAAACTACAGCTGCATGCATGCCACAGCAGGAGAACAATGAAGAACCTTCATTCAGAAACAGATTTAAATAACACATTGAGAAATTAGAAGAAAAAAAAAGAAAATGAAAAATCATAAATAGCAGTAAAGTCATGTGAAAATTGAAAGGCCCAGCTCTTGGGGAGAGAAGAATTTCAATGTGTCCAAAATGAGTTCACTTTTCATAATTAAGCTACTCTGTGGGATTGCTTGCCATTATTTTTCACAAGTGTAATCACAGTGCTCAAAGCATGTGTGTGGAGCTCACTGATAACAGAAGTCAGTGCTATTCACATTGATCAAGAGCAGTTTGGTGTGTCCTCTGTTACTGATTTCTGTGCATCAGTGAAATACAGCAGTATCCCATCATGTAGAGAGCCATAACTGTTGTGCTGGTAAAAGGCCAAGTAAGTGACAGTCATTAAACTAGGCCTCTAATCAGGCTTCTGATGCTTCTCACTCTGCTGTAGGGCATGACACGCTTTTCCGTGCTCCCTTGCTTACTCATGCTGATGCCTTTGCTGCAAATACTCTGCCTCGTCAGTGGTGCAGACAGCAAGACTCTGCTTGTGTTTGCGTTCAGCACCAGCCAAACCGTGCCCAGAGCAAGTATGAAATGCCCCAGTCACACAGTACTGACACAATGGGTAGCCTTAATTTCGAGATGTCCTTTGGTGTGAAGAGGAAAAGCTTTTTTGCATCCCTTCAGATGCCTGGAGATGAAATTTTTCTTTGAGGTGGCCCCTGAGCTTGGCTTCCAGTCGTGTAGGGCAGCAACAGAAGAGACACTGATTGAGCTGGTAAGCATTCAGGAGCTGTTTCTGATGAAAGTCGGTTTTTCGTTCAGTATTTTTCTGTGCATACAAATTGGAATTAGACATTATATAGCACAGGCTCTGTACAGTAAACAGGAGCTGTTAAATGAGACATAGTGAAGGTCAGAAGATTGAAATACATCTGAGAGGAAAGGGAATGAGGTTGCTCCCACAGTGGATAGGTCAAGCATTACTGTTCTATCAAGAGGACTTCAGTCCTTCAGAGTTGGTAGGACATAACTGTTAGTAAAAGTAAGGAGTAGCATGAACAGTGCATGTTTAAAGTGTAGAGGCACCTGGCTTCTTAGAGGTTTGAACACCCATGTTAATACTTGAAGAAATGTAATGGGATTACACTAAGATACTCTTTTATCTCACAATGTACTTAGGAGATCTATCTCCTCTTTCATTATAGTGACCTGCAGACTAAGTATTCTGATGGTCTGACAGTTGTTGGATTTGACTGTAGAAATTGGCTGCCAAATTCCAGGTTAATGAAGGACATACCACATACATGCACATCCCGAGGCCAGCTAATTGCAGGCTGGTGAAATAGCAGGGTAAGTAAATTTCATCTGAGGTAGTGGAAGTCAAACTGGGGAAACCAACTCCTGAATTAATCCAAGGACCTTGGGCCCTAAGCAATATTGGGCCCTAAGTTAAATAGTAAATAGAATTTGAGTTTAGGCATATTAATACTTGACCCATAAATGATTAAAAGAGCAGTTGAGACACTCTTTTTTTCATGACTATAAGTACAGCTTCCATTTAATTCTGAGGAATGAACAATGCTAATAAGAAGTAATGCTCCTAATAGGAAAGAATATGATTATTTTGTTGTGTTGTGTGTGTTAGTAGTACACTGCAAGTAATTCTAGCCTAGTGCTAGAAGGGCTAACATGGGAACTTGAAAGGGAGGGAAGCAAGATCAGCAACGTAATCAGGGAAGAGGATTTTGAGCTGACAAACATCAAAAGCAGGAATAGTCACCTGTGTTCTTAGTTTGGAATTTATTTTTAACTTTGAAAAATACAGTGTTGTGCATCACAGCTGTCTCACTGCACTTAAGGAAAACACAATATTTAGCTGCATTCTGTCACTTGTGTTTGTTTTCTTGCTACTGTCAAGAATATTTCTGAATCCAGTAGTCCCCCCTGGACTAAACAGAGATGCAAGATAATTGTATTTGCAATTTTGCAAGATAATTGTATACATACCTAATTTTAAGCAAATTAATCATACTGAAAAATAAATTTTTTAAGTACCTGAACAGTGTCTTAATCAGACTATTCAGGTGCTTAATTTTAAGCACAGCTTTAAGAACATTGCCACATGAGGCTTGAAAGTGGGGAAATATAATTGCAATGCAGGAAGAAAGAAGTCTCCATAGGCACAGAAATGAGTGTTCTCTGCAATGTATGTCTTTGACAGCCTCCCACACGCACAATTGTGTTTACATCATATTTTTTCCAACTTGAGGAATATCAGCATGTTTGCTAGTTAAAGTCGCTGAACTTCCTCACTGTCATATCTTCCCAATATCTGAGAGCAAGAGTGAGATAAAAAGCCTAAGTCTGAAACAGAACTCTCATTATTAGATACCAGACGACTATAATTCCATCTGCGTAGACTTATGGCTGAGATCTGGGTCATGTGAAATACCCCTCCCCTGCAAACAGGAGCCCTCTAATGATTATTCATGATTAATTTTAAAGAGAGCACTACAGTGTGCTGCTAAGTGACAGCATCTTCATTTTAAGAATCCTTCCCTCTGAACAGCGCTTCAAGCAGCCATTATTATAATGGTCCTGACAACTCCCTGATTAATCCTCATCTGTGGGGGTCAGGAACTATTAACACTTAACTGGTCAGAGCTGGAGCTTGACTACTCGAGTCTGTTTGTTCGCACGTCGTCTGAATGAAGTTGTCATGCATGTCATAGTGTCAAGCCAGAACCAGCAACCAATTTCCACTTGTTAATTTGTTTTTTGGCAGCTCTACTGCAGAATGATTCTCTTAAGATGGTGATGACACTTTTCATTGCCTGTGCAAGTGTCAGTTGCAGTTTAATTCCTTAAGTGTACATGCTGGTGATGTACATGTCATTTTCATAGGACAGAGTGAGGTTTGTCCTGGTACTCTGCACATGTCTCTTTAAAGCTGGGTCTGAATGTCTGTCCCATGTAGACAGCCTTGACCGTAGAAGGTGACTCTGCTCTCCCGTCAAGAGTATTTCTCCTGCTCGTGTTGGTTGCTAAGCTACTGCCATGAAGCATTTGCCTTGATAGTCAAAAAAAGGCTTCATCTTGTGTATTGTATGGCTGCTTGGAGCTCTGAAATGCTCTTTGCAGTTTGAGCGGGAGCAGGGGCTTCATCTTTACTGTCAGCTGACCAGCTTCCATCAATTAGGAGTAGGTGGCTCATGCATTTGATGTATTTTATCGTGATGGAGATTAGACTTGCACTTTACCTCTTACCCAATTGATTTTTTTTTTTTTTACTTTCCCCTTTCCCTCCTGCCTTCAGGTGTATTATAAGTACTTCATTGAGGTGGTTATCTGATCCGATTTTCTAATATCTCTCATTCTTATCTCGATGCTGATGGGAGTTTTAGCAATTTGTCTGCACTGAGCATCTGTCTGGCATGGGAAATGAGGAGTGCTGTCTCAGAGTAGCTTTGTGAAGATGTCTGAAGCCCACATGGATTCAATGCCTGCTATCTCTTTTTTAGGTTTTGCCAAGCTGTCAGTCCAGAGAGTAGGCGTTGGTTTCAGCTGTAAGCTCTGTACCAGTTCTGTGGGTACATCTCTCTGTGGTTGCAAAGGACATTGTCAGCCATGTGTGACAGAGGTGACTAAGCAGAGTTGCTGTCTCTGGTGGCATATTTTAATCAGTGACTCTTTGATGCTGTCCCTGTGTTGCAAATACAATGATTGGGTGATTTTTAGATATTTGAGATATTCTTTTCGGATGTAGGATGCTAGAAAAATCTAAGCTGAAATCACAAACCTGAAACACATATGTATTCCTTTTGGAAATGCAGTATACTAAGCTTTCACTCCAACTTCTTTTCTTGCCCAGCTCAGAAAGGAGCTTGCAGAACAGATGAGGAATGTGTCTGAAGTTCAGGGCTTCCACACAGAGATTTTCCACATGCTGAGAGTGCCTCTGTCAGGGTGAGGACCAGGGCAATCTCCAGATGGCTTGTGGTGTTTGCCCTTTTAAATCATAGTCTGGAAAGCAATGTACTATGAAAATAATCTTAAGCTGTGATATTTTGTACAGAAGAGAAGCTTGATTGCATCTCAGTTGAGCAGGCATTTGTTAATGCTACAATTTGGGGAGATTTGTGGCTTTTTGTGTGGAAGGACGGTTGATTTAATTTTCTGCGTTTTTGTTGCTACTTCAAATATAGAGTGGGTTCTGGCTGGCTCTGTGCAATTACAGAGTCTTCTCAGTTGATTTGGGTGAGCACTTCTGTGTCTACTTTCGCTTGGCCAGTTTTTCCTTCCCTTACCCTGGACCTTCTTTTTCATAGCTCATGAGAGGTGATTAATCTGCGCCCTTTTGGGTTTTGTTAATTTTAGCAGACTTGGTAACTCTACATTACTTTGTGCGTCTGACATCAGGCATTCTCCTCAGTTCCCCTTTCTGTTTAGTTATCAGTCACTTGTGAACTACAGTTCTGCTTTATTTCAGTTTTTTTCTGCTTAATTTTTTCTTTTTATCTCAGGTCTGTTATGTATTATACTATTCTCTTAAGTGTGATTTTGATCAGAATTGGTTTAAAACCAGCATTGAATAGCCTTTTATAGCCTCAGGAGGAAGGAGGGGAAGAAAAAAAAAAAAAAAAAAAAGAAAAAAGCTCTGCTGATAAGTAGAGTGCCAGATTTCTTCTTCATAGCTTTACAGGTAATAGCAAAGTCAAATGCTGCCACACAAGGGAAATATTGATCATGAACGTAAACATTTGTGTTACAGTTAGCAATGGCAGGCCCCACAGTTAAGAGAGTAATATTTAATTTGATTTTTCTAGCCACTGCTCTGCCAAATACCTACTCTGTCTGCAGTCTTTTCTTACTCTGCTGTTGTGTTCAGCACTATGATCAGTTGTAAAAAGTTAAAATACACCTAGACTACTACATGGCCAAAAGAGATGGTCATGTATACTGCTGCCCACAAATGCATGTCGCTCCTTGCAATGGAAATGTTTTTTCCCCAGTACTTCAGACTTAAATTACAAATTGAACATAAATATATGGCACTCTAAATATGTATATGCTTGTATATAAGCACTCTGTATGCAAGTATAACAATACAGGGGCAATTTCCTGCATTCTTAGAGGTTCATGGCTTCTCTAGGCTTGATATGAGCTGTCTTGCATAGTTTGTCTCCTTTGTGAGTGAGACCATTTCTTCTGGCTGCCAGTGAGTCACATTTTTACTACATTTGGAACAATGACAGTCTCAGCCATCCAGCTTCCAGCTTTTTTTCACTTTTGTGGCCTTCTTTCACTGTCTTCAATTGGAAATGGTAAAACAACAACAAATTTCATGGCCTTAAACTTAGAAGGGATAGTCAGATTGCCTTGACATGTAATGAAATGTATAGCCTGAGTTACAAGTGGGGGAGGGAACATATTTTTCTCCACATGCTTTCTCTTTTTGCTTTAACTGGGTCATTCAGAAGAGAAAATTGCGTGGAATTATTTTTGATTGATGGACAGGCAAATATTAGAGCATGGCAAATGCTCTGTAGAGCACAGCTTATAGAGGCTTGTGGTGGTGGGAGGTGTTTTTTGGAAAGGAGTTTTAGGCACAAGAGTTATGCAGAAAAGCTGTCAAAATTCTTGCGGCGCTAGGCTTTTGAGTATATCTTTATGTTGCTGGCTTGTGCATTTATAAATGCAGAACAGCAAGAGCTAGTGGACAAGCCTTTCTTCCTAGCGCTGTCCCTCCCTTTTTCCCATGGGAAGATAAGGAGGAGGAAATTGGAGTTGCCAAGCATTTCCTGTTGGTGTGGTTTTCAGACAGAAGAAGGGCTTCTGCTTCTCTCTGGTAATTGGGTTATATATTGCAAGAGACAAGTATATTTGCTTGATGAATAGTTGATTTTGACAAATTGTTTATTTGTGAGAAGCACATTGAACATGCTGCATTTGAATGTTGAGATAAAAGCAGTTAGGTTGACTCGCCTCAGAACATGCTTCTCCAGTCTCATGTGAAAAAAGAGTTAATGAGTAGCAGCCAGTTAAAAAAAAAAAAAAAAAAATCCATGGC
>JAVCKT010061931.1:2508-16019 GCA_032273925.1 Rhynchotus rufescens
CCTTTAACATCTATGATTTTCTCTGAGCCATGTGAAAAACACCCTGCTTTTAAAAAGTGTCTTTTTCTCAAGATCCAGAAAAACAAACTCCTTGGTTTAACCCCAGACCTACTTCACCGAAGTCCTGACTTGCAGGGCAGCCACAGACCTCTTGGCCTACCTGGCTGCCGCCCCTGTGCCTGCTCAGCTTGGCTACTGTGGTATCAAGCCACGGCTAGGTTCAGACCCTACTTGCCTTCCTGACTCCTGACTTATCTTGCAGTTCCTTGGTGCCACGTATGAGTCAAACTATCAGCTTTCATAGCTAACATTTGCAAAGTCCTTCCAAATCTGAAGTGCTATTATTGGACTAATTCATTACATAGGCGCAGGGGACAGAGAAACAGAAATTTGTGAACACAGGTTTGTACCTACTTCCTGCTGTGATTCAAGTGATCCGTAGATCTGCTTATAATCATTTGACAGTTTTGTCTTTCTTTGAACTTTTAGTGCTCCTTTCTCCTCTTTACTTCTATTCCTTCCAATATACAATTAAAAATTATTCTCTAGAAAAATTTTGCTAAACAAAAAGATGACTTCAGCAGGAAGCACATTCCTGAGATTACTTTTTCACTTCTGTTTTCCTTGATTAAGTCTGTGTTACTGAAATACTTGCTTGCATTTTCTCTGCCTCTACAAAGAGTGAGACTCCTTTATATAATCCCTTTATAGAACTGCATTCTGTTGCAGTATCAGCTCCTTCCTTTGGGGGGAGGGAGGGAAAAGGGCAGGAACATACACACCTGCAGAACATCTATATAAATTAAACTTGGATAATCTTCTGTGCTTTGCCATACAGTGGTCCTGACTTAGTAAATTAAAAGAATATAAATTGAATAAATTGAATAAATTGAAATTGAATGAATTGAAATTGAGGGCTGAAGGCAGCTTCCCGTTCAGCTTGGTTCATTACGAAACATTCCTGAATCCCATTTCAGGTTTCACTTGCAACTTACAGTTCTTTGTGTCAAGGCTTATCACCTGAGGTTTCTACTTTGTATTGTAAGTTAATGATAAGCTACATATCTACATACATATCTACGCTGGACATGAACTTGACTGGTGCTGCACAAGACTCACTAGTGACCAAAAAACTGACAGTCTCATAAGTACAAGTTATTTATGATGATGTATAAACCATACAGATTTACATACACACTCAGGTGTGCAAGAAAAAACAAAGATGTTTATCTTAATGCCTTAGATGACCCTGATTTGTGAAGGTGAACTGACAATTTAGTAAGAAGTGAGAATCTCAAATGATATCTTCCATTTTGTAACATAACCATGATCCTTCTCAGAATATCTTTTTAGACTCTTCCTTCGATAGAGCTAATTGCTCCACTCCCCTCAGTTGGTAGGCTCTATCAGCAGTCACTTTTTCACTTATACTTGTTAAAAACGTTATCAAACAGAACTGCTATTTTGAGTTTGTGATGTTTGTTTTTCCCCTTTTCCTCTCCTTCTTTTATTTCCCTCTGATTCATAGTATTCACAGCATTTTATTTCACCCACCAGTCTCCTTTCTAATAACAAAAATAACCTATTTATCTAGGGACACGGGAGTTCAAATTATTTAAAGCTAGGTCAGTACAGGTTAGTACAGAAAACTGTTTACAGCAGTGTTTGATATCAAAAAGGCTCCCTGGTTAAGCTCTGCATCCATTTTTCTGTTAGTGGCCTTTATAGTTACAGTGGAGTGATCGCAGAAGTACCCCTGCACCGATAGGTATAGAATTAAAAGTCTAAGGTGACCAGGAATCACTCTAGAGGAAGAAATGTTATCACTGCTTTGAGTCAAGAGTTTCATCAATGACTAGCCCTGTTTGTGAAGGAAAAAGGTTCAACTTCTTAAAAATCTTTATTGCCAATACGAAAAATGAGCTACATAAACCATAAATGAGCTTTAGACAACCAGCTAATCAAATAGTGACCAGTGAGGGAGAAAGACGTCATCATCCAGTTGAGAAAGATCACAAAGATCTAAGAGGCTGTAGAAATAAAAGATGGGAGGAATTTGAAGTGATATTTCCCCTTACTTATGGACTGGGATTATTTGTTGCTGAATTTGTATTATTACTGTATGAAATCACATTCAATGTCCTGGAACATACCAGGAATAAAATTGGCTTCTAACAACTCTGAAATTGAGCTTCTGAATTCTGACATTTAGTTGCTTTAAATCCAAGATGGATTGCCAGCTTCCCTTCCTCTTTGCGAAAGGAAATTATCTTTGGAAGAAAAGCAGCTATTGTCATGAGTAAGGAGTACTTCTGTAGCTCGCAGGGACATCTGAAACTAAACCTACACTTGTGAAAAGATCCCTGAAGGGAAACAGGGATTGAGCATAGTGGCTCAGCAACAAAATTATTTCACGGTCACTGCCAAAACCACACAGCAACTCAGAATCCAGTGGTATTAAGAAATATGTCAATAGGGTCCCAAGTGGAATGAACACTGCTAGAAGAAAAAGAAGAAAGTGAGAACAAACTAGTTATGACTTCTTGGTGTACACTCAGGGCTGCTGCCTGAAAAAAAAAGTCTTGCTGAGTCAGAGCTGATCCACTGATGTTCCGTTATGAAATCCAGATCAAGCTTGTTCATATTCCTTTAATTTGAATGCTGTTATCAGAGAGAAGTTACTCACAATTTATGTCAAAGCAAATGAAAACTAGAGGTTTCTTTCTCACAGCAGACAGATGCCCTCATATTCCAGCCTTAAAAATCTCTTGATGCATGTTGGATTACAAAAATCAAAAGTTTAAACCATTAGAAGCTACCAAAGAGGGCAAGTGAGACTGAGTTTCTCTATGTCTCTGAACGCACTAGAACTCTAAAGTCTGAGATATCAATATATTAAAATGCAGAAGTCATACATTTATTTTGCCTTCATAAGTGTGTATTGACTTGATTGTCCTACTGACTGCATTTAATGAAACCCAAACTGTTGGGGTTCAGTAAGCTGGATAACTAAAGAGAATGTACACACAGTGCAAACACATCATGCTACAGTTCGAAAGTCTAAAATCTACCACAAGAACACAACAGGATAACTTTCCCAAAGCATTCATCTATATTTACTGCTTAGCAGTAAAACTAAGAGCAACCTAACAGAATGCGTTCCAGTTTACCCATCTGAAACCAAGTCCTTTCTATACATCACATGAGGACGCTAACAAGCGACAACACTGGTCAGTAGATCAGACATTTGACAAAGATGTTATTTTAGGGATAGAATCTGTGCAGATGTTCCTTCCCCAGTTTTAAGAGAGAGAGTGCCACAGGACCTGTTATTTTAACTATTACATCTGTTATACAAAAACGTGTTACAGTTGGAGAAGTAAAGCAGCAGTGTAGATGATCTCTTTATGCTTTAATAAAAATAATTAAAAAAGTAAAAGTGAAAATATTCTTACTTCTCTTATACGTGTATATATACACACACCCTTATACGTGCACATATCAAATTTCCGCAAAACTTTCAGAAGGAAACAAATCTGAGTAAAAAAAATTAGCAGCATATTCAGGCTATGTAATTTTAATCTCTTCAAAATGCAAGTTACATAAATTTTAACTTCCTCAGACTTAGACTCCTGCCCACTTACCAATCTCCATTTATATTCCTTCAATCAACTTAAGAGTGCAGTCATCCGCCTCCAGAGAAGTCAAAAGCAGTATAATAAATGACAAAAGATTAGGAGAGAAAAGGTAAGAGAAGAACTTCTGTGTCAGAGCACACATGGATTTCCATCAATTCATCTCCAGCAAACACAACTCAGTTTTCTAGCATGACAATTATCTCCATCTCCAATTACTTACACATCAATAACTAAGATAAATTCTTTCCAAAATCGAAAAAGTACTTCTAATGATAACAGGAAATGAGACTGAAATATAATACTTTGAAAACATATTTCTTTTGAACTGTAGCCTACTCTTCATGATTGAAAGACAACTAAGGAAACCTAAACTAATTTAGCTTTGCTAGCTATACGAAAAAAAGGGAGAAGAATTTAGTTTTCTGTCACATGAAGTCTAAAAGCACAACATTTATCTAAAAAAAAAAAAAAAAAAAAAAAAAAAAAAAAAAGAGGGATAACCCCATCTGCACAAAGCGATGGTAAAGGAAAAGCTGACACCTAGTTCATGTATCACTTTTTAAAGCTACTACAGGTACAGGTTGCTTATGAGTCTTAGTCATCACAGCTGAATAACTGAAAGCTTAATGATTTATTTTCCTTTCTTTTTATTTAGCAGGTTAGAGGAACCTCTTTTTGTATTTATATTCCTTCTTCCTCTCTACTAACAGGCTGTCTTGATGAAATCTTTAAGCTGACCTTCAGTCACCCAATATCTGACCTAGGCAACTAGGCAAAAAGATGCCTGAAAGAGGCTTGCATGTGTCCTAGGCCTGTTTAGAAATCCTCACTCTTGCACAAATACTTCCTTTAATAAATACCAAAGACCACTTGTAATTGGTAAGTTTAAGTTTTTCTTTTAATCTCTTTCCTGACCATAAGAGATTCTTATCAGTTCAATACATATGGGTCTTAAATACCTACATTTTGTCATCAGATCAAATTTCCTATTCAAAACCAGAAAATGTTTTACATAGAACACTCATCATAAATACATCATTGCTACAAAACTTGCATTTAGAGAAAACAATTGAAATTTCATTTTAGATCACAAGTATACATATGTGTATGCATATGTATGTGCAAACACACGTATCTGCTCTTGGAAGCTTATTAAATATTTCAAAAACAGTCAAATATTTTTCCTTTTTTGACAGTGTTTAGTGATGCTTTCAGTACAGGTAGTACTACCATATAATAAAAATCTCCCAAATGTAAGCCCATGAATCTGAATATTGTGTGCTTAATTAGAAAAGGCTGAGCATGGTTTACTCATAAATTAAGATATACTTGGCTGCAGTACGATACAAACTTCAGCCACATCAAAGAAAGAAAACAGGATTCTGCGAACGATTCACTTGCACCTTTTTAAAGAGATTTGCAAATGATTTCTAGAACAGAAAATGCGGCTTGAAGGGAGTAGTCCAGGGTCCTAAGCCCTATTTCCCAAAACACAGTATAAAATACAGAAAAAATCTTGCAAGTAAAAAGCAAGCCCAGTTATTCCTCTGCCTAGATGAATGATGAACTCGTTACCTTTTAGACTGCTACGCCTCCTTTTGTTCTTCCTCTACCTCTAAGATTGTATTTTTCCCCACTTTTCTTCCACAAATCATTCAGTAGCCTGTCAACTATGCACATTTCTGGAAGACAGATCTGAATACTGAGGAAGGCACACTGATCTGAGGAAGTAACTGTAACCAAATCTCTCACTTTCTTTGCAACTTCTCTTAAAAAAAAAAAAATTAAAGTGGCAAACATTTGTAAGGGAAAATTCTATTACATTAAGTCTACCCATAGAATAGGGATCAGTGTTTTGGATTCCCAGTATACGCAACTGCCCACACTCCAAAGAAAGTCAGAAATTCAGACACTGTATTACGCTAACTTGTCCACTGCAGCAAGTGAGAAGCATACCCAGTCAAAACATTGCAAATCATCTTAGACAAGGATTATTGTTTCTATGCTAATGCTACAAAATCTCTGGACTCGATCAATCTGCCAACACGGAATAGAAAATGCACTACGAGTCACAGATTTGACAATGTAAATGCTTCTTCATTAACCGAGTAGCAAAAAAGAAAGGCTAAATTAGTCTTTAAGCTTATCCTGGTAGGAACAGGCATCTACCTTCTATAAGTGATGCAAAAAGGTCATGGCTGGCGATGAAAAGCAGCACAGAAGGAAGTACTGGCATTGACTTTAATGAAATTTCTCAAGACATGTTAAGTGCGGAAATTAAAACACTTGCCACTAAGCAAAGAGAACTCTTTCCAGACAAATCAACTGCTGAAGGGAAATGCTCAAAGAATACCGAAGTTGTAATTAAAAACAAAAATCAACATTTCTTAACTAGAATTTAACAATCTATGTATAAGAGCAATTAAGGTAATGACAAAACCTGTTCTATTTTCCAACAGTATGGATCGATAGTAATTTGGGTGAAGGTGATGAGCAACTGAGGATGGAGAATGGGTTTACCAGAGAGAATCAAAGAAATCAAATTCAAAAAAATCAAATACAATGATAAGTCACACTAACCCTCTCACACTGGGTGCTTGTTATACTGATTTATGTTCACCATGACAGCATAAGGGAGAGGTGTATAAGTTACATCTCTGCCACTAGTCTACCTAATCTTTACTTGTCTTATCAGCCTGCATCTTACCTTCTTACCTTATCCTTCTGTATGCAAGCTAAATCAAAATTTGACATGAAATCTGGATAGATAGGTGACTAGATCCCATAGTGAAAGATGTCATGCACAAAGCTCATTATACAATGTATCAAAGCAGAGATTAGGAGACCAAGAAACACTCCTGTCTGACAATCAGATAGCAGAGTATCTGGGAGTTAAGTGGTAAGGATAAGCAAAGACGACGCCAATGACAGTCTCTCTTTTACAGCTACAACCATAGGGAAAACACTAAGTGCCAGCCATCAAGTAACTACATCATTACTTCCACTACATATTGAAAGTGCAATAACATGGTAAGTATGAGTTTAAAATTTACATTTATAATCAAGCTAATATATTTTATCTATTAGCATAAGTATTAACTTCCTTACCATACAAGGTATTACAGTAAAGGAAGGCCTCACCTGTAAACACATCAGGCATAATTGTTGTATGAAAAATATGCGTTTAATCACTCACAGAGGAACAGGGATTGAAATCTGAGAGTTCTATATATAGTGGAAGATAAGAAAGCCAGTGACCTACATTTCAAATATTCACATTCATCAAGTGAATGACAGCTTATACTTTAACCTATTAATGCACATTTCTCACTGAATATCTTCACATGCAAGACAGAAAAGAGAATACTTTTGCAACAAAATGCTAAATGTATGCTTACTACCCTTTGCAGAATTAAAAAGGCACTTCCCCTAACAATGTCACCAAAATCAAAGTTTAAATATTCTGAATTTAAGTGTGCTGAAAATAAAAAACAGTCAAGTGCTGACATGCACATAACTCAACCATTAAAAGATATTCTAATAAACAGCAACATATTCCATTCTAGTGACAAAATACGATATGAGTGTAAGATCATTTTCTAAATAAAATGCATCAGTTCCAGCTGTATTCAGTGTTTTGCCTCTGCTTTGACAACTATGGACCTGATTTTTACAACCATTATCAATATTATTTTTTGTAAAGAAATGAATGTATCTGTATCTACAGATAATGTATCATTATGAAAACTATAATTTTCCCCCTTATCTTAATAGAATTTTTAACTATATCCAGGATCAGAAGCAGCATCATATACTGTGTTTTATCAGTTTATCAAACCCCAGGACATCAGTTTCTTTTAAAAAAAAATCCCTGATCACAAGGGAGACAACATTTTTCACACTTCTCAGCAAGAACATCAGCCTGGTGTGATCATGTACTGACACCTAGTGAATGCTTTCAGTTTAAGAAACATTGCTGTGTATCTTATAATTGCCTATGAAGAATAAATGTTATCAATTAATAGTATTTTCATGTTGACAAGAAGTTTCACCTATGGGGGCTTCATATGGACTATGTTCCCCTTATTCTAACTGGAGACACGTTAGATTTCTTACACACAAGCATGAAAGAAATTTGAACGCGACAGTGTGTATGCATGCATAGAATACAAAGTATCTGAATGTTGTAAGTCGCTACAAATGGAATTGTTCCTCCTTCTTGTTTTTCATCCATGATGATAGCATAGCAACTAGAGGAGTGTATGTCACTGAAACCAACCCAATAAACAAGTTCTCAAAGACCAGATGTATTTTTGCAAATCCTCATCTCTGCGCAGGTGGTCTTCTAGCTCTCCACACAGAAATTGTTTTGTTTTCATTACGCAGCAGATGGTGATAGAGATGATCTGAAAAGCCCTTAAATGTGAACAACACATGCTGAAGGAACAGTGGAGATTGTTCTCAGCTATAAATCCTTCAACTGCAATCTGGGGTCAGTGACTGTGTCACTGCATTGTTCCTTACTCTAATGTGTCCCTAATGAAACTAGTTGTTTGACCCATTCATCAAATTTAACATGGACTTGGCAGCCCCTCATCTTATCCACATGAAACGGAAAAGATCTGTGACTTGCAGTCTCAAGTCCTCATTTTATTATTTTAGTACAGTTAAGGGACCTCTTCTCCTGACCTTGGAGGCATTTTTTAAGCACGAAGTCTGAGCTAGCAACCAACTCTTGAATTCTACAAGCTTGAATACTAAAAGTAACACGAGAAATTGGTTTTCTTGGCATGGCAGAAGGAGGAAGGGTGTGCCATAAACTACCAGATGCTATCAGGCTTTGCAAACCCACACTCAAAATTCTAATTTTCCCACTCTGGTTTTCTTGAATTCACAAAACAAGGATACACAAAAACCCTACAGAGCATTGTGAATGACGTGTTAGGGCTGGCTATACGCTATTATTTAACAAACTCCTACACAAGAGCATTCAGGGAATGCATGCGTGGCTACAAGGGCGAGATTTGGTCTCTCTCGTATGTATATGTCTCTTCTTGCTTTGACATACGCTACTACATGTGAAGATGGTCATGTTAGCAGAAAAACAAGCACACAAATCTCTTATGTGTGGGTGTTTGCATGAAGTTATCACTTAAGTAGTAGGTTGCCATACTCCCATCCCATATACTGCTTCCTCAGAAGAACTGCATACTTTTGATCTCTGCAGGGATCTTGGAGCATATTGTTCAGCACACTTCCATACTGCTTTTCAGATGCCATATGAGGTGTTTTTCTTCACTGGAGTGGCTTTCACAAAAATAAACAACTGTGTAGTTTACATGCAGCATTTGTTTCAGTAACAGTGCAACATTTCCACTTTCTTTGTTGCCAGTTATCCAAAGAGTAAAAAATAAAAATAAGGGAAATAAGGAAGGAATTAAAAAAAAAAAAAAAAAGGACAAGTTGCAACTCCCTGCTACAGTAATATTTGCTTTCCTTGGGAGAAAAAAAATATCTAATTTAGAAAAGATGGTCAAAGCACTAAAGGCCCTTCCTCTATCAAAGGCTTTCCTGCAATTCTTTAGTTCAAAACATCTATTCTGCATTCAGGTCAGATTCTACACCTTTAATTTTCAGTTCTAACGTACCTACTGAATTCATGCTCCGAGTTAAAAAATATTTAATGAGGGGTGACTTACTAAATCTGAGGCTGAAAATTTTCTGTTTTTTGTTGAGACTCATCCCTAACAACATATTTGTTTCTTTTCAGAATGAAGAAGCAGCCTGTAAAAATGGATATGCAGATGTGGTGAGAAGCCTTCCTTTCAAATGGAATTACATAAAGAAGTCTGTAAAGGGTTTTACCATCTACGGCTTCAGGAGGCACGTTTTGGCAATGTATCCTCAACTTGGCTCTGAGAAAGAACAAGATGGGAAGGCAATGGAGTCCCACAGCCTACACTGCCAAGACTCTACTGCTGACACAGCAACCGCAGACCATGTAACTAGAACTCAGAAAGTGCAAAGTCTCAAATCATGATGCTGGGCTTCACCCTCTGTCTTCGTAACTATCCAAGAACTCATCTCAGAAGGCAAGAGATGGACAGATCTACACACACTTGTGAGATTGTCACTTACTACAAGCCTTGGCATTTAAATTGCACACATTTGAAATCCTTGTGTTAAAATGTGTAAGTCCATTTAAAAAGTAAATATTTTATCAAAGCATCTTGGAAATAGGTCTATTAAGCCAAAGTAAATATTAGTAGAAGCCAATACAAATCCTGAGTGAATTTAACTCTCATTACTTTGCTGTATGCATACACAGTGTGTATACATGTGGCCTCCTATTTGTCAAGATTCCACCTGGAAGACACTCTTTCCATGCAAAACTACAGTAAGCCTTCATATTTTCCACTTCCTCTTACACTGTAAGAAGAATTAGAAGTGGTAACATTTCTGTCAAACAAATTAACATTTACATGTAATTTTCAAAGCAGAACACAGATTAGTAATAAAAAACACACACCATGGATCAACACTTTCTTCTCTTATAGAGAAAATCTATACCTCTCCAAATCATATACAGCATTCTGCTTTGCAGTGCTAAAGTCCTTGTTGCCATGGCAACTACAAAAAAGTCAGTCATAACATAGCAAGGTTGTAACAGAAACATGCCTGCTGGGAAATTACCAGTACTCCTGGTTTTCGTACTAGAAACACTTCAGTGTTCTCAACCTCAACAAATTACTTCCTCAAATCTTCCCTCAAACATTCCTTCCACGAATACACATAAATTTTCATGAAGAAACATTCATACGTATGTTACTAGCACAGAATATAGCAAGAAAATGTGTTAAAAACAGCATGAAATACAATGAAATATCAACTTGAATAACTGTCTTTTCCAGACCTACTAGGCACAACAACACATGCGCTAGTTAACATATTCATATTACTCAGTCGGTCTACACATAAGCCAATAAACCTTTCAGGAAGGAGAAAAGAAGAAAAAAGGAACTCAGTGAAGAGCACACCCAACAAAAGAATGTCACATAGGTAAAACTACATAAAGAAAGATTTGTAATGTGTTCATTTAAAACAGTATTTTAAGGTTAGAAGGCCAAATGGCACATATAAGTGTTCTCATCAGATAATCAAATTTTATATTTGATTACTAAAATAGAAAGTCAAACCTTTGGAGAAGGCTCTTATCACTTCAAAGCAAAGTGAAAATCATTGTCTAATCTAGTCATGCAATTCCCCTTTGAATATAAACAGCTGTAAAGGTGCGAATGATAAAAAAAACCAAAACATTCATATAATAACACAGAATTCATGACAATCAAATATAGTCTTTTCAATGCCTCATAACCTCCTGGATGTAAAATGTTTTGATAACACTGTAAGCACTATACATAAATGCTGTTAAAACTATTGGAGCTCTAGGCCATATGCCAATTTTTAATACAGCAATAATATTGGGAAGATCCATGGGAAAGGCAGTTTTTAACTGCTGCAGAACAGTATCTGCAAAAACTGTTTCTTTATGCATAAGTAATTTCAATATATTTTAAGTACTTTTTTCTTTTAACATCATACTATTTAAATATTCTACCAGGAGAAACTACATAAAAGAAACACCTTGAAAACTAAGTAAAAGTTTGATCTTCAGGGAGCTTCATAGTTTAAGATGGTTCTGCAAAACTTAATCAGGCCAATCAGCCAAACTACTTTTTTTTAACCTAACAATACTTGTTCATCAGAGAGCACATTATGCAGAATATAGTACTACTGAAAATAATTAGCTTTTCATTTCATTCCCAGAGCAGATTAGGAGGATAATTTATGGCAACTACCTAGAGCTTAACGGCACGTGCCTCCATTTTGACCCGGTCTGCAGACTTTGGCACAGAACTGTCCAGCTCTCCCGGAGCACTTCGGCAGACAATCATAAAGAGGGCAGTTGGAGTAAGAGAAGTCATTTCCCATAAACTTAACAGGATGACTGTGACCAAAGCCGGAATGATACCTGCATATTTATTAATACTTTGCAAGAACTGCACATACTTTTAATTGGACTCAAGAAACCAAGCAATCTGAAACAGAGTGAAACAGCTCAGTGTTCTTTCAAGTGAAATGTTATATTGTTCATTTGACATGTTTTGGAAATGAGCAAAAATGCAAATAATTTCTTTCCCTCAAAGATGACTAGTAAGGAAGAGCAGCTACGGAGTAAGAAAATAACTAATAAAAAAGAATACTTAAGAGTACTAGAAGTAATAAGAAACACAGGAAAAAAATCATTTTCTAGATGATCTTTCACTTAAAACTACAGCTATTGGGTGAATCCTTGTTTTAGTAGCAAAGACACACTGCATTTCTCAGACTCCTATGAATATCAGGCAGATATCTTTGCCACTGCCATGCACATAAAATTCTGCTTTCCTCTGACCCACCAGTTATCTAAATTAGTTACTACCCATGAATTGTAGGGGATTCTTCAACGTTATTCCATTATTTAACAAAAGAAAACAAGGCAGAGTTCAGCCTCATTCACTCCACTCTCGACTCTGAGTAAACAAATCAATGGATGACATCCATGCTGTGATTACAGCCTAACATCTGTCTTTGATTAAATAGAGCTGCTACTTCTATGACTGAGCTGTCTGGCAGTGTCACAAGTACCAAAGTAGCCTGTGCTCTGTCCTACATCTTCTTTATGAAGGGTTTTGTTTCGAAATCACAATTCACAATAGTTGATGCATATTAAACAACTATGGTATACTGTAATTGTGCTGTTACATCAGTGATTACCTCCCAACCCCCAACCACTACTGGAGATTTCACGAAAGAAACCTAAAGTAACAATCCAGTAAGAAACAAAAATCCAGTAAAAAGAAAAATCTTAATCTGGCATACCTCCAAGTTTAATGATTGTACTTCAAAAATCAGGAAGACCAATTCACCCACATGAATGAAAGAATACAGAAAACTTCATTCTGAAGCAGCCTGGTTATTTTAGCTCTACTAGCTAACACGAAACACTCTCCTCCAAAATAGCTCGTCTTGCTTAGACCACGTTTTTCAAGTAAAGCACCTACTTTTTTTGTTGTTGTTGTTGCTCTGCTACACTAGGCAGATTCTGAAGAGCTCCTTGCATAAAAGCCTCCACAGGTAAAATAATATAGTAATAACTTTGGTTTTCTTTTCTTAAGTATTTTTAAATACAAATGTTTGTGCTTACACAATGTACAATCAGCACATACTTTCTCCAAAAATACCATCGAAACAGACAGGAGACGCACAGCACCTTTCTCCTGTACTCCGGGACCTCGGTACCCAGCTGCAGTCCCACAGGACGGCACCGGCACGGTGAAGCTGGCAGCCACGCGACCGCCGACCCCCCTGCGGTCGGGAGCTGCGGGCGCCGGGAGCGCCTCGCGGCGCGGAGTGCGGAAGCACGGCCTCGTCCGCCGGCTTCGCGCACCGCGATAACTAGATGCGCAATGCACCTGCGGGGCCTCCAGTGAGGCATCCGCGCCGCGCCTACGCACCCCACCTCCTGGAGCGCACGGCTCTACATCGCCGATTAAAATAATACAAATAACGGGAGCGGCACCTATCCCCGCGCTGCTACCGGGGAGACCTGTACGCGGCGCCTCTGGGTGTCGGCTGACACAGGACGGCTCGGCAGCCCGCGAAGGCCGCTGCTGCTTCAGCCGGTGTCCCGCTCGCATCGGTCGTTGGGCTCGCGCCACCGACCCCCCCAGTACCTGCCGTTGGGCTCGCGCTGCCCCTTCATAGAATCATAGAATCATAGAATCATAGAATGCCCAAGGTTGGAAGGGACCTCAGAGGTCATCGAGTCCA
>JAVCKT010061942.1:0-16019 GCA_032273925.1 Rhynchotus rufescens
TCCTTTATTTTTCTGCACCAAGACAGGCGCTGCATTTTGGTGACAATACTTTACCCAGACAAGCAATTAGCTCATGGAAGATTTCTTGCTGGTTCAAGAGAAGTTGGCAAGTACAAACAAGAAAGAGCAGAGAGCCCTACTTCTGTCTTGCAACTGATACACTGAAATTCTTAACTCTCCATGCTGAATCTTCTACAAAATTTATAGTCCTCTTCCATCATGAGAACGAAAGAAAGCCACCTCAAAAATATATAAGAAAACATATATATTATACCTGTAATTCAGAGCAGCAATATACTAAAGAGTTGAATTGCTGAGAGAAATCACAACGTCCAAAATGGCATAAACACTTCAGAAAACAAACATGGGAGCTGTACTACATTTCACCACCACTACATTTCCTTCTTTGCAACTCTGTGCAATGCAATGTTGCTATCACAGAGTTGCTATCACTGTGCAATGCAATGTTGCTGTGCCTAACTGCACAGAGGAAGGACTTCAGGACTTCAGCATAGCTATATATGCTCCTGCAAAAATAATGTAAGAGCAGCTCATAATGCAATTTGGATGAAGAGAGAGATAAAGACAAGCCCATATGAAGGCTAGAAAGTTAATGTAAAGCAAGCTTTGAAAATACTTCTGACATTACCAAGGAACTAAATTATTCATATCACCGAGCACAGAAAAAGGTGCTGACGTTGGAACTGTTTGGATGAGGAATTTCCCAGTCTTCAGCTAGCTGCACTGAATTCATGCTTTTAAAAATATGCAAAAGGTCTTACTCTCTGATATGTGTTACATTCAGTGAAGTGATTACTGATCTACTTTACATCTAAATTGCTTAGAATTAATTTTTTGAGTTCTTCCAAGACTCTGCCTGCCTATCCAATAAATGTAGCACAGTTTGACAGTTTAGACAGTTGTTCCTTTCATCTCCAGTATTTAATAATATCCCCCCTGCTATCAAAAAGATACAAGTATACTGGAGCAGAAGTTTCTTTATTGATTTATCCCAGACCTTTGATCCTGTAAACCATTTATCACTACCATATGGACAGTAACAAATACACTTAACATAATGTGTCAAACACGGAGGTTATAAAGGGAATAAACCACATTTTCCATGGAGGTTCTGCACAACCTCTTTCTCTCTCATTTCCTTAAAAAAAAGAGAGATTGGCCTGCACCTGTGAAACAAGAAAACTGTAACAGCACCTACACACTTTTTCAGACACTGTACCAGACGGGGTTTTTTTCTTCATTAAACAGGCCAAAATGTCTCAATGTCTCAGTGAGATAGTTTGAGTGTTAGTCATGTTAGTCAAAATCTATTTCTTCTAAAGTCTGTTTTTTAAAAAAAAAAAAAGATTTGTGTTACGTGACTAACTAATAACCCAGGAATGGTCTTGTTGGCAATTTTTCATTTTCATAAATAACATTTACTTGTCCCAGAGTTGTTAAACCACTGACACCCAGAAGTACTAGGAGTAATGTCACTTGTGGCTTAATTTTTTCATAGAAATTATAGCTTGCTCTCTATCGATGATTTATCACACTTGTAAATGAGAAATCTTTTGTGCTCAATACCAAAATTACACTTAAAAAACACCAATGCAGAGCAATCTTGGGGATCCCCATTTTGTTACAGGCCGAGAGATGACACGGATTGCCCTGCTCAGTGACAAAAGCATGACAAATCAAAACAACCTCTACCAAAATCTTCCCAGGAAAATCATGACAACGTACCCCTGAAATACTTCCATTTTGTTAAGTCTACACATTCTTAGGAAAAAAATAAAAATTGCTGTGTGGGTATTCAGCTGCTGTTGTCAACAAACTTGATGCCACACGAAGGCACTCCACAACGTAGCGTGCAGCCTGTTTTGTCAGGCCAGCACGAATTATGGCCAGATGTTACACACGGATTCCCTTTTTGTAGGTAGGAAGCACACGCTGTTAGCTCCTTCTGCAACACGACGGGATGCTGAGAGATGATACTTTAATTAAACAGAAGGCAACTGTTCTCAGCTGGGAGTTTGCCCCAACTTGGTTGCTGTTTCAGCCTGAAGGAAAGGCTTTGGTTCTGGAAAGCTCTTAGCACGTTGTTCATTCAGCCTAAACAAAAGCTGTCACACTTCCTTCCAAGCCTCTCTTAAGACAGCTTTATTAATATTACTGTAATGGCGCTGACCTTCTCTGCAACCTTACTGAAAGTCCCAAATCCTTTCCTGCTACAAAGCAGCTTCCAAACACAATTACATGGGGGCAGCTGTGCTACTGAGTGCATAGCTGTGCAATCCAGGAAACACAAGTAATGCTTTTTGTGGCTCTCTTGAAGAATTCTCCGGCAATGCTTCCTGAAAACCAGCCCAATTCAAGAAAATTTCATCCAGCTTATTACAATTTCTAATAAATAACTGAATATGCAGACAAATGGATCAGAAAAAGTAGCAAATATTCATTAAGACAAACATCTGGTTTGACACACACATAATTTGGCTGAATAAAAACCGACAACCCTTAATTTCTTTGGACCAAACCATTTTCTACTGACTCAAAATTACCTCTCTAATTCAGAAAAGGTCAGAAATGAAAGAAATGGAAGATGAAGTACAATGGAAATTTTACAGCAGGTGGTGTTTTTGCTTATAACACAAAAGGTAGCTCATTTGGAATAATCAATGTCCAAGCAAAGGCATATTAGCTGTATCAGCCTTGGACATAAAAGATTACTTTTTTGTTTTTAAATACTTACTGCTCTTAAACTGACCTAAAGATAATAAAGGTTATTGGGAAATAATCCAATCATGTAGATCTTGGATAGATTAGTCACACTGCCATGCTTCAGATTTAACCCACAATTAGATTTCCCTCTATTTCCTTTTTTTTTTTTTTTTTCTTTCATATTTTAATTTAAAATCTTAGGCTGGACTTAAGATTCAAATATCCCCAAATGTTGCAAATATTCAGATTCTGACAGCAAGTTAAAAATTCCAACATGCTATAACTAAGGCTTCAGCTCATTTTTGACAACCACTTCCATTACAGCAAAATCATCTCTTACTAATAAGACCCTAACTGCAGCTCACATGGAGCAGCTTACCCAAATCTGTTCCAACAGTTTGTTCCATAGCCCCAGCAAAAATCAGGTAGCTGAACTGGCATGAGAATGAAACACAGCATATACGGAGACTCTACATGTTCTTAAAAGGCTCAGTGCCTAAAGGTGATTTTCTGCCTCCACCTGCGTCTTCTGTCAAAATAGTTGATTTTTGCTAGTCTATTGTTTTCAAAGTATGAAAGTGCTGGCAAGGTAGACAAGAGACTAGTTTTAAATAATTTGCCCTTAAAGTACCAAGTATCCAGATATGCAGCTACCCAATGTGTGAGCACAAACATTTGCACAATCTTTTTTTCCTAAGATATATTCAGTGCTTAGGCACAGAAAAAGGAAGCAACACTTTGTCACTAAAACTAGAGCAAGGACCAAATTAAACAAAACACCCACATACTTCAACTCCCTATATACTGGAAGTACTACCAGTAAGTTTAACAAACCATTTTATCTCCCACATGGAGATTGTAAATCACATCACAGTATCCGTTGCATTTTCAACTTCCATTGGTTTTTGATTCCTGCTCAAGGGATATAAAGACTTTTTAAACGATGAAAAGAAAAACATTCATACTTTGTGAAACACGCATCAGAACCTCATTCATTTTTTACTCAAAATAACGGGTGTTTATATATATATATATTTATATATATATAAAGTTTTGCAAAGGTTTACGTAAGACTTTGCTGTGTGTTTCATCAGTCCTCTGCCTTGTTGGTATTCCAAAATGCTCTATTGTTGGGAGACGGATATACTGAATGTTTCAGGATAATAGCAGATAACAATATTGACATTTTAGAGTGGTAAACAAATTTCAGCTGGACAATGTGACCAGCATAAATTAAGCACCCTCCTTTAAACAATGCACTTAACACATTGTTCCTAAGAAGCTTAAGTGCCAGGCTCCAGAAATACTTTGTGTTGGCAATAGGAGCCACAGGGTAATCCATGCATCCTCCTCCTCCTTTGCACACAAGGCCAGTGTGCAAGGAAGAGGGAGGTGCATGCTTCCTGGAAGAAGCTGTTGCTACGAAACAGAAGCCGAGTTCCTTGTGCATGTAATCCTGCCACTGTCACTGCCCACCTGCTTAGCTGGGCTACAGCCACCCCAGACTGCAGACTGTGATCTGCATTAACGCTGTTTCTACTGCCAACACCATTGCTAATAAGCCACCATTCTGGCTAGTACTAAAGTGCTCACCCAGGACACTTAAGGCTCACAGGTAGGGCTTTTCATTTCCAAGCAAGAGGAGTGGCAGAGGCTGGAGTCAAATAAGAAGGGTTTTCAGGAAATCTGCTCTTCAGACAATAGGCATTCTGGCAGGGCTAGGCAATGATCCAGGAAATATAGAAATGGAAAACCTACAAATGGGTTAGGCTCTCATGCCTGCCTTGTCCTCCTTCACTTCTGTGGTCTCATGTGCATGCACAAAACCACTGATATCAGGACAAACCACCACTGCTTCATACATAAGAAGAGCAGTAAGCAGATTTACCCATCCCATGACTTCAAGCTGCCACTTCCTTCCTATTTTATCCCTCTTATCCCATTTATGCAGGCAAGCATATAAGTGAGTGCGCTTGTCACAGAGGTGATGAAGCCTACAGGAGCTGGACCACGCAGGATGTATTGTTCCTGCTGACATCAATGGGATGCAATATACCCGCTGCAAATGGGAGCAATGGGATCATAGGGAAGAAGTGAAAAGGGGGAAAAGAGTAAGGTTATTGTCCCAGGTGGACAGAACAGTACAAGGTTGCATCTCCACGTCTCTGTGTTTCCATCACTGACGGGACAAGCCTCTGCCACCACCTACAGCTCCTACTGCTGCCCGCATTGCTCCACCTGAACCATTCGGATGGCTGTGTCCTAACCTGTATTTAGAGGAAACACTTTCCCTGAGAAGTGTCGGTAAACCCCAGGCAGAACTAAGGGGCATGCAGCCCTTAGCTGAAGCACAGCAAGCCACGCACCTCAAAGGTAGATGAGCATCCTACACAGCCAGGAGCAGAACTGCTGAGGGTGTTAATTTTCTTTGCCTCGGGAGAGGGGTTTCCTCATGCAAAGCAATTATCATCAGCATGCCAGTTAATTAATAAACCATGCTGAGTAGTCAAAAAGTAGTTCTGTCCTGTTTTCTTTAGCTACAGAAATTAAGCATCCACGCTTTCATAGGTGTCAAATGCAGGATAAACCATCAGAGAAGTGAGACCTAAACTAAAGGGAGTTGCAGCTCTATATATCTTTTTTCTCATCTCTTCCATATCCTGGTAGAAGAAACTGCATTTCAAGAACAGGTGTTACAGATTGTGACTTCCCCATAACAAATCTGAACTCGAGTCTCAAGCATTCAGATTCCCTTTATGTCTTCTTAACGCCAGCATTACAATTCTCCTTCACATAGATGTGTGTGGACTTTCAAGCCTAGCAGTGATACAACAAGACTAACAGAGAGTGTCATCTTTATGACCTGTTCTGATTAAGGAAAAGCCTATAAACCAGCCTGGGCATTCCTCATTCAGCCCTGTTGTCTTCCATTCAACTTGATTCAAGCCACCACCCAAAACGAAACCAGTACCTAGAGTCCCCAAACACATTATTTCTAATACTAACAGAGTATGTCGTGATCATGCTTCAACCAGCATGATCACGACAAATGTCCAGTCCTCATGGGTTAATATAATAATAAGGTTGATTTTGATTAAAGCCTGAACGAAGGATGGTTGGGCCTTGAGTTCTAGGCATATTTGCTAGTATAGATCCCCCCCCATTCCCAAATATCTGTGCTTGATCCATTTTTGACTCAACTGCTCCACAGAATGTTTTGAATAATTTATAGTATGCTTTTTTCACACGCAGTTGCTGTAATACTTTATTTCCCTATTTGTTTTTATTCTGCCTCCAGGAAATTTAACGTTTATTTAAATCAAAGTCAACCTTTTAAGCAAATATGTAATCCCAACAGAACTTACTAAAACAGATTAAAAAACTCCATGGACATTTTGGAAATACCATTGAATGCACTTTCTCACAGCACGGTAGTAACATTAAGCTCACTGCAATTGTGTTTAGCAACTAGTAATAGTAACATTAGCCACAAAAGAGAAAGTCTGGCTAATAATTAAATTCATTACTTAATATGATATTGGATAAGTAACATTTTTTCCATACTCTCCCTGCCCCAAAATAACCAAGTTTACTTTATAAAGTAGTAATGAAACACCTTCCATTGCCACTCTCTGCTTGACTTCTGTATTTAAATTGATGGGACAGTAAATGTAAAAATCAATGTTTGCACATCATACAGAATAAATAAATATCCAAGAGCTGCTGGAAAGGAATTAATTACTACTTGTGGAAGCAGTATGTTCTAGATGCCCTCTTACTTGACCTGAACTAATGATCTAGAAATTCAGGTAATAGAGATTCAATCAGCTGCTCTTCCCAAATCATCAACCAGCTATTACAATACTGACTGCTGAATAGCCATTTCTGAGGTATTAGCTTAAATAATATTAATGATAATAATACTGTGAAACAGGTCCTTTATCATCATCAAAAAAAAGATTCAGAGAAAACCATTTCTTTACTACATAAATACCTGCAACTATGATTTCAGAGGTTTATTTCCTTATTGTTTGTGGTCAACCCACTAGCCAAATGCCTAAGCACATTTGGGAATGGGACTCAGGGAATGGGAACGGGAAGAGCAGGCACATTAAGCCAATGTTTTTGGCTTCCTCACCCTCAGCTGAGGTTAGACCTTAACCCCTCAGAGCAGCCTATCAATGCTCTGGACCACAGACAATGTCTGTGCTATGTTTCCTAAATTTACTCAACAACTAAGGACAGGTTGGTTTCTGCAGGAGTCTGGAAGGACGTGCATCTCATCAATCCAATGAATTACTTCATGCTATCAGTAAAACACAGTGGGTATTTACGCAGATCATAGCCCGATTACTGCTGTATTTAGGGCAATTGTAGGGCTTTTATGAAAAACTTTAAAAAAAAATAAAAAAGAAAAATTCATATTCTGCAGAAGTGTTGCTCCCAGACTATCTCTTTTCCTCCAATAAAAATACTAAAGCTGAAAAAAAAGAAAAAAAAAGAAAAAAATACACTGCAGTTGCTGTAATACATATTGTGCAGTGCTGTCAGCCACTGAAATAACTATATTATTTGAAGAGCATTACAGGAAATTGCTTGTTAGTATTGGAGAACTGTTACATCTGCCCAACAGAAAACCAAACCAGAATATTCAAGTTTTGTAAAACTTCAACAGAGGTGAAAAGAACTTAGAAGTGTGCTGAACCAAACTGGAAAGGCAGTACTTCCACTGGCAATAAACTTGGCTTACCCATTCAAGATGCCACCTTTACGCCACAACAAAACAGATGGATTTCTATCAAGATGCTTATGTTATCAGAGAAAAACTATGATGCTTTGTTAGGCAAACTGCTTCATGAAAACTCATACACAAAGTGCATTTAAAAGCATTAATATTTTTAAAATTTTAACTAAATACAAGCGATGGCCACTTGTAAAAAAAATAAATTGTTTCCCCAGAAAACAATGCAGTATTCTGGGGAAGAGATTTGGAATTACTAGTGCTAAAAGGTTTCCTTTCTGCATGACCTACAGTCAACCTCCGGGAAGTAAGGGACCGGAATGCAAGGAAACAATAGCGATTAGGTTTCTAACCAATGAACAGCGCATGACCCCAGAAACTAATAACTAATTAGCTTTCAATTAAGCTCCTTACATCCTTTCTGAAGCAAAACAGTTGTATTTTATCTTGTTTTGGCAGAAATAACCATCACCAAGCAATAAGAGACATTATAGTTACACTGCAAGTTTAATTCCATGACAGATTTGAGATTAAAAAAAAATACAAAACATCCTGTTTGTGCGATTTAAACTGCCCTAGCCTGACTGCAAAGCTCATTAGCTTCACAGATCAGAGCGCCGCAGGATTTCCACACCGTATGTTATCAAATTAGGCAGGTATCATCTTAAGCCCATGGACTAAATGCTACCCTTGTTCAGGGGATAACATTCAAACAACATTGCCGTGTGAATTTACTGTGCTGTTAAAACCAGCAAGGTTGGGCACTGCAGAGCTGGGTCAGATGTACTTAATAAAAGCAGGTTACATCTTGGGGAGATTGATTGTTGGTGTTCCCGCTCACATCAGCGCTCAGTGATGCACAGTGGCATCCAGGCGCACCGGTAGCACCTGCTTTCAGGGGATTATGAATTCCATAGGACATAACAGACTGCTAGTTCCAGGATCTTTCCTTAAAGGGGTGGGAATAAGGATGAGCAAGAAAGAGAGAAAAGATTTAGTGTAGTGAGACAACAAGCTGCCAGCTAAACTCCTTCCCTAGCCTGAACCTGCAACCACCAGTATGCACAGCAATAAATAAAGCAGTGAAAGGCTAGGAGTTATACAGATGTAGCTCTGCTTCCACTCCTTTTTGCAATTCAGGTAGTGTAGTGTTTGCTCACATACAAACAGTTACTTGGAGAAATCTTCCCAAAGGGCTCTTAGTACTTTCCAATTAATTGTTCTGCCCTCAACAAAACCCTGGAGCCAAACTACAGACCTTAGCTTTATTATTTCTTGCTTCCTATGCCAGTCTCCCGGAGCACACAACAGTGCTGTTACACCTTCAATACTGCTGAAAGGGAATTTCCTAAAGCAAAAAAAAACAAAACAAACGTATTGTCCACTTGTCTAGGTGCACCTGCACTTCATCCAGTGATGACTGGACAAAGTTCCATACATTGAACTTAACGAAGGCAGACTTTGGAGAGTCCCTTGGGAGACAGCCCTGAAGAGCAAAGGGGTCCAGGAAGGCTGGACTTTTCTCAAGGAAGAAATGTTAAAGGCGTGGGAGCAGGCTGTCCCCATGTGCTGAAAGGTGATCTGGAGGGGAAAAGAGCAGCTTGCTTGAATAGGGACCTACTGGTGAGGCTCCAGGAAAAAAGGAGAGTTTGCCACCTTTAGAAGAAGGAATAGGTAACTCAGGAGGGATACAACGAGGTCATTAGGATACGTAAGGAGGAAATTAGAAAAATGAAAACTCAGGCAGAACTCAATCTGGCCACTGCTGTAGAAGACAACAAAAAAGTGCTTCTACAAACACATTAATAAGAAGAGGAGGGCCAAGGAGAATCTCCACCCTTTATTGGAAGCGATGGGGAATATTGTCACCAAGGATGAGGATAAGGCAGAGGTACTTAATGCCTTCTTTATCTCAGTCTTTACCACTCAGATCAATTATCCTCAACGTACTTGTCTCCCTGAGCGGGAAGACACCGATAGAGGGCAGAATAAGCCCCCCATAATCCAGGAGGAAACTGTCAGTGACAGTAACAATAACTGTCAGTTACTCCACTTGAACAAGGTCTATGGGGCCAGATGGGATTCAACCAAGGGTTCTGAAGGAGCTGGCAGGAGTAGTCAACAAGCCACTCTCCATCATCTATCAGCGGTTCTCGTGAACAGGGGAGGTCCCAGACGACTGGAGACTTGCCAATGTGACATCCATCTACAAAGAGAGTCAGATAGAGGATCCGAGGAACTACAGGCCTGTCAGGCCAACCTTGAAATCAGGAAAAGTTATGGAGCAGATCATCTGGAGGGCGATCATACAGCATGTGTGCGACAACCAGGGCATCAGGCCCAGCCAACATGGGTTCATGAAAGGATGGTCCTGCCTCAGCAACCTCATCCCTTCCTACAACCAGGTGACTCGCGCAGTGGATGAGGCAGTGAACATGGTCTACTTAGACTTCAGTAAGGCTTTTGACAGAGTCTCCCACTGCCTTCTCCTGGAGAAGCTGGCAGCTCATGGCTTTGACAAATGTATTCTTCACTGGATGAAGAACTGTCTAGATGGCCAGGCCCAGAGTGGTGGTGAATGGAGTTCAACCCAGCTGGTGACCAGTCACGAGTGGTGTTCCCCAGAGCACAGTGTTGAGGCTGGTCCTCTTTAATATCTTTATCCATGATCTGGATGAGGGGATTGAACGCATCCTCAGGAACTTTGCCGACGACACCAAGATAGGTATGCTGGAAGAGTTGATCTGCTTAAGGGTAGGAAGGCGCTGCAGAGGAATCTGGACAGGCTGGATCAACCATATGAGGTTCAACAAGGCCAAGTGCCAGGTCCTGCACTTCGGTCACAACAACTCCACGCAGCACTACAGGCTTGGGGCAGAGTGGCTGGAGAGCTGCACAGCAGAAAAAGATCTGGGAGTGTTGGTCAACAGCCAGCTGAACATGAGCCAGCAGTGTGCCCAGATGGCCAAGAGCATCCTGGCTTGTATCAGGAACAGTGTAGCCACCAGGAACAGGGATGTGAACATGCCCCTGACACCTTGTTCAGTTTTGGACCCTCACTCCAAGAAAGGCATGGAGGTACTGGAGCATGTCCAAAGAAGTGCAGTGAAGCTGGTGAAGGGGCTGGAGCACAGACCTTATGAGGAGTGACTGAGGGAGCTGGAGTTATTGCATCGGGAGAAGAGGAGGCTCAGGGGAGACCTTATCACTCTCTAAACTACATGGAAAGAGTTGTCAATCACTGGAACAAGCTGCCCAGGGAAGTGGTAGAATTGCCATCCCTGTTCAAGAAATGGGTAGATGAGACACTTAGGGACATACTTCAGCAAGTATGGTATTGAGGGGGTTTGTTTGTGAGCCTTTTATCAGCTCTGGTATAGGCAGAGATCACAAATTCAACACATCCTTCACCATCCAAAGATGACAGTGACAGGACAAAGTGGCAAAATTTTAATGAAAATGTCATTTTGAATAAGTGAAAAGGCTTTTTCAAAAAAATCCAAATCTAGTCTGTTTACAGATACAGAATCTGTGTGCTATATTAGCATATTTATTCTGCTACTGAAGCCAAATGTATATTTGAATTTGTTCCCAAAAAAATATCACTTATTTTTAAAACCATAAATTTCGTAATATCATGAGATTGAAACAAGAACTCCATTTCCACAAAAGTTGTTTTCATAAAAAAAAGAAAAAGAGAAAAGCAAGAGTCCAGTTCCCTCAACAGTTTTCACTCAGTTCATTCCCTGAGAAGTGCTCAGATGTCATGTGGTTCCAGACCTGCACAATGTCTAGATCACGAGGTCCCACTCTGCTACTGAGACTCAGAAGGTGCACAGTAATACACAGAACAAATGACTGTTGTGATTACATAAATCCGTTCAAGGAGAAACTGGTATGTGGGGAAGAAAAGGAAACGTGATGAACTGTGGCAGAGATGGGTGACCTCACTATCATACAAACCATGATAGATAATCTCCAGGCAGAAAGCAGTCAAAGAGCCCTGTCATGCTGCTGAATTCCTGCTCACATACCCTAGGTGAAGTGCAGAGCAGCAAGTGCATCTCCTCCACAAGATGACTACACAACATTATATCAGTAATGTGCTTGGTCTCAGAAAAGCTGCATTATTGGCCACACTGAGCTTCCAATCACTTAGCTAATGCAGTGGCCAGAGCAGCTGCATCATCCTCACCACCGCGGTCTTATCAAATATATTTAGCTGTGGGGATGCAATTGCAGATCACATCACTCAGCAGCTGACACATGCCATGGAAATGATGTTAGTCCAGCAGGACACAGCACAGCATCTGAGCTACAATAACTTGGGGACCAGGGATCCGTAAGCACATGTGGCCAAGAAAGATGCCACCACCCCGGCTTGGTTGTCATGAGCAGAAGGGTCCATTTTCCCCATCAGTTAGCTTGCTTTTTCTGTCAGCACATCATGATATCTATCTGCAAATGAGGTTCTCAGGCTTTTCTCAGAGACGACAAACAGCATAATGATGGGTTATTATCTAGCAGTAACATTCATAAATGCTCTTCTCTCAAGACTCTCATAATGTCCTGTTGATGACCATAGGTATCTTAAGTTTAATTTCTAGTTGAAGCTGGCCACTCTAGGCTGTTCAGATGAGGTTAATGAAGAGTGAAAGCAGCACTGCACTCTCCTAAGACATGAGCAGGCAAATGTCAAAGCCTCACGGCGAAGTAAATCAATGCAAACATAATGCAAGTCTTACTGTCATATACTTCTCCTCTGATTCCCTAATGTGCAAAAGAGCCATTTTATATTATATAGAAATGTTTAAATTGCACATGTAAGTACCATGTTTTCTTAACTTGATTCTCAACAGATAAGGTTCCTGTTCAAATTGTTTTGCAGGGTTTTTTTTTTCCCTACCTCTTTGAAAGAACAATTTAAAATACAAAGAATTTCTTAGAGTCTTTATCTGGATAAAATTGTAAAATTAAGGAAAGATAAAGTTGTGTATCTGCAGGTAGACATTATGAAATACAAGAGATGACAAAACAGAGTGACATATGCATTTTAGTTAAACTTCTGCCACCAAATTCTGTAGAAGACCAGAGACTGAGGAATTGTAACTCAAAAGCTTTTTTTTTTTTTTTTAAATTTAATGAAGTCCAGGTCTGATGCTATTCAATATTTTTAATCAATAATGTTGACAACTACAGGAACCCTCAGAAAAAAACAGGCATCACAGAGGATGAGTAATTCGGTACAATTCCCAGAATGATTCTATGTCAGAAAAGAGCAAATGCAATTCTCAAATGCACTAAAAGGAGTCAAGGGGCAAAGAAACATTTTTTTTTTTTTTCCAGAGTAAAGCATTAGCTCTACAGACACTCAACTCAAGAATTCCAATGGACAGTTTCTTTTAGAGGACAGTGAAAAATAGGATGCAGAGAATTACAACATGCAGTTTGCATTTCACTCTGAAATAAAGCTTAAAGTGTCGATCTCAGTTTAGCACATGACAGGCAAGTGCCAGGTGACTTGATTATGGTATCTAAAAATCAAATAAAATAGGAGTTTCCAGACTTTTAGGACTATTCCCCTCACCACAGGCTGAGAGGGAGACAAAAAAAAAAAACCCACTCCCCACCCCATCCTCAGATGGGATTTAAAATCATTTAATTTAGATACCTGAAAAATTACCACTAAAGCCTATTGCCAAGGAAATAGCAGAGTCCCTCTCTTCACATCTTTATACCCAAACTAAATACCTTCTTCAAAAGATGCCCATAAGGTAAACACCAACTGTGGTGTCCAGTGCAGAGCTAGTGGGATGGATGGTCAGAAGCCAATTTGTACTTCCGAGGTCAAGACGAAAGCAAGCTTTATTTAAGCCTGAAAAAATCACTACACTGAATTTATTCACCCAGCCTAAAGCAAATCTGAAGAGCACAGCAGTAAGCACTTTGGATGCGATAAGCCTTCCCAAGCATTAATCTAGCTAACACTTTGGTGTCAAATCTCAACTATCTGCTAGCTGCAGCTATGCACTCTTCTGCGGTCAGTCCGTCTGTCCTGCTGCCTCCACCAAGTTCAGAGGGAACCTGGCTGCTCAACACTCAGGTGGCAGAAGGTCAGCAAGGTAATGCCAACTTTCATTGCAGTATTTAAGGCTTCTACATGCAAAAATAAGAATCAATACTCAGTTTCTCTCAGAGGCTGAGAGCAAAACCCTAGTCCAATTTAAGCCAATTGCATGTTGGCCTTTGACTTTAGTGAACCTAGGTCTCTCCTCCCCGTTATTAATTACTTGTACGGTAGTAGTCCTTACTGGCCTTTTAGTCAATGAGAAAGATCCCCCTGGATTAGGTGTTGTTCAGAAGGGAAGGATAGTCCCTCGGTCCAAGAACTGATGGACATCTTAGAACATCTTAGACACACTGTCAAACAGCATCGTAGTCTCTGTAAGCCGAAAAGTGCTCCTTGAAAAGAGCGAGAAGAAAGGCAATGAGGTTCTTTACTGAGGTCCACAAAATGTCTTTCAAATGTGCAAGGTGATTCATCTTACTCTTTAAAAAAAAAAAAAAAAAAAAAAATTCTTCACTCTTGACTCTTTTCCAATGACAGATTTAAGTAATTAACATGTGTAGCAGAGTAGAATGAAAAGGAAGTGCTTTCTGATGAGAAAAATATCATAGCAGTAATCTATAATAATATTGCAGTGTGACAGCCCATCTTCTTATATGTTTAGATTTCTGTAGTTTATATTTCTAGCTTCACTGCCAAACGAGACTTTTCCCCCCACACCCCTTAAAGGAACCAAGGAAAACAATAAGATAGAACTACAGGAAATTCTAATAATTTTCATTCCTCTCCCTCCTTACTGAAATAACTCATTGGTATAAGACCTTAAAAAACTTAATACAATCCTATTTTTTTTTTCTTTATAGAAATAGCTAGTGAATAAGTGTTTTCTCAAGTAATCCCACAAACCTATCTGCCAAAAGAAAAAAAAAAGTCTCTGCATGTAAGCCAAAATAATTTTACAGTCTAGACAGCAGTACAGGATGCAGTTTTCCAGAAGTAAACCCTGTATACTTAAGAGAGAAGAGCTAAGCAACCACAAAGAAGATGGAGCCACTGATGAACAAGAAACGAAGGGAGAAAAGCAACACAGCAGGAAATAAGGACAAACAGCACATACGCACCAGCAATTATCTGTCATTTAAATCTAAATGCGAAAAACACGAGCTTTTAGAGAACTTTCATGTCAGACATGAGGCACTGCAAGTTTGAAAGAGGACAAGCTAAATAACTTATGCAACAATTAAAAAAAAAAAAAGCAAGAAAAAATGCACAAAGAAGAGTAGTAGTGAGAGCAGGAGCCAGCTTTCCAGCTATGCTATAAACTGGTCCAAACCATAGCTTTCATCGAAACCCAGGCACAGCCTCGTAGTATCACTCCTATGAAAAATATCCTGTTTTATCGACGATTAATTTTTGTGTTGAGATGTCTGTACAAAAGCCTCTTAACCAAGTTCTCCCCTTAATGGCAGCCACCAGTTCCACAGCTGGGCGCTCACAAAGTGTTTGTGAGCCCCCATCCCTTTCTCTCTTTGCAGGAACCACCACAACCCCAACAGCCTACACTGCTCTTGAAGCAAGCCCCACAGTTCTATTAAAGGCAGTGAGGAGGGAAAAGTGTAATAAAATTATGAAAGAAAAAGTTTAAAACATTACAAACAACAAAACTATTTTACGACTTTAGCAGGATTTTCCTCCCCAAATATGCATTTTCACCAACAGGTGCATGAAATTAAACCTATTACAGAGTCTCTTTGATCAGTTCACTAAGCATCCAATGGAATACAAGAGAGACATGGGATCATGACAAAAAAAATGGGATGGATGGATGGGATGGGATGGTATGGGATCAAGACAAAAAAAAAAAAATAGACGCACCATGCAGAAAAAAAGTGAACAGGCAACATGGATCCATCAAAATATCTGGCTGCATATATTCAGCCTTGTGAAAAACGCTATGAATGTTCAAATCAATGCACTCTCTGACAGCAAGTATCACCCATTAAATTATCAGCTAACAAGTAAGGAAGTCTCAGCTCTATAACATTTGACACCTTGCTAGCCAGTGCAATCCATCAGCACTGCAGCTGACAAATAAAGGCCCTATTGTGTGCTGAAGCATCAAGTCTTTCTATTCTTTTCAACCGTTCCCCTCTTCCTCTCCTTTCCTCTGACAGGAGAATATGAAAAAGGTAAATTTTAGCACTCCATGCTTATTAGTTTTATGGTAGAACCACAACAAATATCCTCAAGTTAGGAATAAAAGAAAAAAAAAAAAGCCTAAGACTTTCCTAAATGTCTCTTTGAAATACTCCCTGTTGAACAGGAAAGGCATGCACTTTCTTGTATACCTTCAGGAGAAGGGGCTCCACAAGCTCAATTACAGACTCAGTTACATTTCTACAGCTAAGCCCTAAAAAAAGACAAAAAAAAAAAAAAAAAAAAAAAAATGGGGAGGCGGAGGAAGATGGGAAGAGGCAAGGAGCGGGG
>JAVCKT010061961.1:0-16017 GCA_032273925.1 Rhynchotus rufescens
CGGGGGGCGCGGGGGGCGCGGGGGGCGCGGGGGCCGCCCCGTCGCGTCAGCACCCTCGCCGCCCGCCCAGGTTTCATCTTCATGGGGGACGTCGTGCACCGCATGCTCACGGCCACGCAGTACGTGGCGCCGCTCATGGCCAACTTCAACCCCAGCTACTCGCGCGACTCCACCGTGCGCTACTGGGACAACGGTGAGCGCCGCTGCGTCCGCGTGCCGCCCGCGAGCCCACCGGGGTGCCGGGGTGCTGGGGACCTTGCGGGGACGCTGGGGATGCGGTTGCAGCTCCGAGCGTGCTGCAGGAGCGGGAGGAGACCCCATTGCTCCAGCCGCTGCTCGGGCACTTGAGGAGGGCGAGCGGCACTGACCCGCTCCGGTGTCTCCCCAGGGACCGTGTTCGTGGTGCAGTGGGACAAGGTCTATCTGCAGGGCAAGGAGGACGTGGGCAGCTTCACCTTCCAGGCCGCCCTGCACCGCACCGGGAGGATCGTGTTCGCTTACAAGGAGGTGAGGGATGGCGCCTCCGTGGAGACCCCCCGGCTTGGGATCTGGGGCCGCCCGGGCTGGGTTGCTTGGATATAGCACGTGTGTGGGGCTAGTCCATGTATGGATATAGTGCATATGGATACAGCGCACGGACGTGGTCCATGGGCCGTGGTCCCGGGGGGGACATGGCCCCATGGCGCCCGCTCTCCCCGGCTGCAGATCCCCGTGCCAGTGCTGCGGATCAGCGCCACGCAGCACCCCGTCAAGGCCGGCCTCTCCGACGCCTTCATGATCCTCAACCCGGCTCCCGACGTGCCCGGTGAGCGGGGAAAGCCACAGGGAAAGGCGGCTGGGAAGGGCTGGGAACTGCAGCAGGGAACGGGGCAGGAGCTCGGCACGGCACGGGGAGCTCCAGGCCGTGAGTCACGGCCGAGCAATGTGCTGTGGACACTCCGCACGGGGCCTGGAGTGCATCCTGGAGCGCATCCTGGAGCGCATCCACGCAGGGAGAATCCCTGCGGGAGCAGCGGAGCCCCAGGCTGCTCCTTGGAAAACAGGAGCTCTGTCCCTCTGCTTCCCCCGCTGCAGAGTCCCGCCGCCGGACCATCTACGAGTACCACCGCGTGGAGCTGGACGCCGGCAAGATCGCCAGCCTGTCGGCCGTGGAGTTCACTCCGCTGCCCAGTAAGCGGGGCCGACGGGGGGGCTCCCGCCGCCGTGCCATGTCACCCGTCCCTGTGCCGTGTCCCCCGTCCCTCGCACTGCCACCCGTCACCGCCTTGGGGCCTGGGGTGTCATTTAGAGGGGAGCCCCCTCCTCTCCAGCGCACCCGCGGCGAGCGCATCTGCCAGGAGCGCCCCGGTGCTGCTGCCGTCTCCTCGCGGTGTTTCATGGCAGTTTTAACAGCCAGCGGGGTTACTGCAAGGCAAGTCATATAAATATGCAGCCTGCAGTATATGGGTTTTTCTTTTTTTTTCCTTAAGAGTTGCTTTTTTCCCCTGCATGGCGATTGGAGTGGTTGAGTAGAGGTCTCCTAAGGAGCCCTGGCTGCACAGACCCGGGATCAGCCATCGAGGTCTCCTTGGGATGTGCTGAAAACGCTGCAAAAATGTCCCTTTCCCAGGGAGGGTGTCAGGGAGGGCCCCGATCCCTCCTGCCGGACTCGTCCTCCAAGCCCATTCCCGAGCCGGAGCCGGACGCGACTCGGTGCCGATGCCGCTTCCCGGCGCTGCCCCGCGTCTCCTCTCTCTTCCGCAGCTTGTCTGCAGCACGGGAGCTGCGAAACGTGCGAGCGCTCCGAGCTGGCCTTCAACTGCACCTGGTGCCACGTCCTGCAGAGGTAGCCGGCCTCGCCGCGCGCCTTCGGGGCTCTTCTCCTTGGGGACACGGGGCCGGCTTGTAGGCGGTGGTCTAGGCTGAGCTTTTGGGGGTAAATGGAGAAGCTGGGGACGCTTCATCACGCCTGGGCCAAGGAGGTCTGGTCTCGCTCCTCTTGCAGCTCAAGAGGAGCCTCTGGGAGTTTAATGAGGTCTTTGCTTTTTGCTGGAATATTTATTTGGGGCTAGTGGCAGGGGAGAGGACCTGCTAACACAGATCCTCACAGGCAGCGCGGCCACGTCCCTGCTTCGGGAATCCTCCGAGCCCCTTCCCCGGGGCACCTCCTTGGCTCCTGTCCCTATCGCTTCTCCGTCGCCTCGCTCAGGATCTTTATGCTCTCGTCTTCCATGCAACAATTCCAGCGAGGCCTCAGCAGGTCTGTCCGCGGCAGCTGGAGCAGAGCAGGATCCTGAGCTATCAGGGAAGCTGCCCTATAAATCAGCGTTGATTCATTGCCTCTCAGCGGGCTGGGGCTGGAATATCACCAGAGCCAGGGGAACATCATTTTTCAGTGACAGTTGCTCAGCTGGTGGCCTCCGACGAGAGGATATTATGTCCTCGCAGCTGAGAGATGTGCGCAACCAGATGTGCCTTGGGTAGCAAAGCCGAGGCCGGGATGCAGCGCGGCCGTCTGGATCTCGCTTGGTTGGAAACCCAGGTGTTCAGGAACGTCCTCATTCCGCATCCACGGCACGGCAAGGCCCCTCTTCCAGATCGGAGGGCACAGCTGCTTGTGTTTGCGCTTAGCGCGTGTGTCGTGGTTGCTCCTGGAGAGCTTGGCTGAAATATCTGCTTCCTGCAGCCGAAACTGCACGCGGGCAGCTCGCTCTTGAAGAGGCTGCGTTTGCAAACCTGGAGCAACGAGGCTGCGTTTGCAAACCCAGAGCAACGAGGCTGCCTTTGCAAACCCGGAGCAACTAGGCTGTTTTTGCAAAGCCAACGTGATTTTTTTCCAAGGTGGCTGGTAGGATTTGAACTCCTATGCTGAGCCCAGCTCTGTGGTTTAAGCCCAGGTTTTCCTTTTAGCTTGTTTTTAGCAGTGTGGCTCGCAGCGTTGCTTTGCGGATCGCTCTGCGTCAGCACAAAAGCGCTCGGCGGCTCAGCAGGACCACGAGATCTCGTGGTTCACCTCATTTATTGGCTGGTCGCTGGGTAAATGACCACATCGAGGAGCTGAACCCCTGATTCATCTCTGGGTAGTCCCAGAGGCTTTGCAAAGGTCAGGATTTTGCTTCATTCCCTCGGTTTCTGTAGAGATTTCCCTAGCTGGTGTTTTCTTGATGCAGCCTGTAATTTCTTTACTGTTGCTTTTCCTGTGCAGATGTCGCTGGAAAAAAAAAGTCATGGAGATCATGGCCTTGCTCTGGCACCAAGTCCAGAGAGTGGAAAGTCCAACTCGGTCTCTATATTTCTTTCCTATTTCTCTGTGTCTGTTTCCCTTGGAGAAGCAGTGCTGACCCTTTTCCTTCTCTATAAAGAGGAACACTTGGGTCCTTCCAGCACAGCTGTATTGGAAAGCCCTTGTCTTTGGGGACCAGCTTGTGTATCATCTTTCCAGGCTTTTGGTATTTGTTTGTCTCGGTGTCTTTCCCCAGTGCCCGTCGGGGCAGCGTTTGGGATCTACAGGGCAGTGCCCGCTAGCCGCGACGCCCACGGAGAGGGCTCGGATGGCATCGCCGCTCGCCCGCCCGGGGCTCCCAGGGGTTGTTCCGCTGCAGATTCACGTTGTTCATCCCTGCAGGTGTTCCAGTGGGTTCGATCGGTACCGGGAGGAGTGGCTGGCCTACGGCTGCGGCCAGAAGGTAAGATCAGAGGTCTCCCTAGGCTGACAGGACTCCGACGCGATGCGTGGTTTGCTCGCCGATAACGGTGCTTACGATGCACTCTCATGATGCAGCTCTTACAGCGAGACATTGAGCTACAGGTGCAAAAACATAATCAAAACAGTTTGTTTTCCAACTTGTTTTCCTTGCTCGGGGGATGGTAAAAGCCATTTTGAACCTGCTAAGAACCAAAGGCAGGGGATGCATCCCAAGTTGAAAAGATCCCAAGTTGGAAAGATCATTCCCAGCCCCACTTGGCCTGTGCTGGAACGGACCGAGCAGCCCCTTAGAGATCCCTTCCCATTGCAGCAGCACCATGATCCCCTTGCAGAGCACATCTCTTCTGCAACCAGATGCTCCATCTCATCTGGTTCCAGTGTCCTGGCTCTGCTGGTCCTGCTGCTGTGCTCGTGGATGCTGCAGAAGGGCCGAGCAAGTTAACTAAGGGTGCAAGCTGGCATATTCTTTGTTTTTTTCCTCTCCCACCTTCTGAATCATGACGGTTATTGAGGCTGAAGGATGAAGAAATCGGCCCTTGTGATTGTTGTCCTTGTCAGTGCAACTGCGTCTGTGCTGGTTGAACTCGCTCCTTTGTCTCGGGAAGAGCTGCATTAATGAAACATCTGTTTCTGCTTTGGATTTTGTGCTTTGTTGTGTTTTGTTTTCCCCGCTGAAGACTCAGCTCTGTTCCATGTTTACCAAGAGGAGCGAGGGAGGGGAAGGGAAGTCACGGGACCCACGCTAGGGTCATGCAAGGAAGCCGGAGAGGAGAACCGGGCCAGATCACGGCCATTCGCCCCCGGTGCCTCCCAAAGTTTCCCACCTATTTGTCCCCACCGCGAGGTGACCCCTTGCCGCTTCTCCTAGCACATCTGCGCCGTGTCCCCTGCTTCCCCCTGGAATCCTGAGGCCTTGGGAATCACGGCTCTAACCTGCAGCTTTCTGGAGCCTTGCTGGGAACAGCAGTCATTTTTCCTGCTTCTTTTCAGTCAGATGAGAAGACGTGTGAGGATTTAGCAGAAGATGACCGCTACTCGGCACCGCCTGACAGCTCTTTCTCGCCCTTCAGCGAGGATGTCGCCACCTCCCCTTCCTCGCCTTTCATCGGCAGCCTCACCACAGAAGGTAGGGGCAGATGGGGCGAGCAGCTGGGGCAGGGACACCCCCTCCTCAGCACTCACTCCTGAGGGGTCTTTGATGCCTAATGAAGCCAATTAATATCCAAGAAAACGCCGTAACATTCCTGGCTAGGCAGTTGTTGCAGCGCGAGGGCAGGGGTGGCCACAGAAGACAGAGGAAAGGGCAAGGAATGACGGAGGAAGAGGAGCGATGAAGATGCTCTGGCAAGTGGGGCAGCTCCAGCCTGCAAGGGGGAAGAGTTTTAGAGCGGCACCGCAGCCTGAGTTGATGATAGACCAAAACCCCGTATTTCCCAGTGGAAAAACTCCCTAATGCTCTAAGTTAATACCAGAACTAGGGCCTCCTGTTTTTAACATCCTCACCAGCGACTGAGGGCTGTGAGCCCGCCAGTGCTGCAGCCCGGACCCAGGGCTGTCCTCGGCTTCGGAACGGGCTCCTTCCAGCACCAGAAAGCTCCAAACGGGGACCCGGCTCTCCCCTGGGACACCCCTGTTCTGCAGCTCCATAACCCTGTTAATGCACGGCTGTCTCCTCGGGTCCTCGCGGCAGGTATCGCTTCAATTTCGCTGCTTAATAGTCCCTAACGCAAACTGCTAATTAGAAGAAAGGAACATTAGTAATTGTCCTTCAGCGGCGGGAAGGAGGAACGGAGCGCCCGGCTGACAGAGTTGACTTTGAAAGGAGCAATTAAAGGCAGGGGGAGCCTAACACCGCCACCGAGATTATTTTCCAACCCATCGACAATTCTTGGAAGAAGAACAAGAGGCTTTTTGTGACACACTCAAGCACGGAGTCAATTTGTAATCTTGGAAGGAAACAAAGCAGCCGGCTGCATCGGGCAGCGAGCTTTGTGTGGAGGACGCCGCTCGGGAAGCAGCGGAGCGAAGGAGCTGGAGCTGTTGGAGGACGTGTCCGAGCAGCAGGGCACCTAGGAAGAGCCTTCGCCGAGCAGCGAAAGCGACGGATTGGGCTTGCAGCTGGATTCTCAAGCGCTCCGTTGCGGTGAGCTCTCAGAGAGAATAAAGCCTCCTACAATAAAGCCTGGTGCTTGCAGAGTCCGATGAAGAATGGCTTTGGAGTCTGTGCCCCCCATGGAAGACAGCTGTGAATTCCCCTTGATTTATTTGGGATAAATCCAGTATTAGCAGCGTGCTTCAGCAACTGCCGTAGTCTGAACATAGACACCCACAAGGCTGGGGCTCCATCCAGCATCCATTTATCATTCTGTGTTGCACACTGGGCCTATTAATGACTGATTTCCACAGATATTTGGGCTTCAGGTGCCTCATTTGCAAAGAAACCCAGAAATTGCTGTCACTCCCGTTTTGCTTTCTGGGTGCCTTTCTCCATCAAACCGAGAGGTGAGATTGCCACCGATGGTATGAGCACCGTGCAGAGCACTGTGTCCTGCCCAAGGCCTTCTGTTATGCAGGAACAACAGAGCGGGGGAAGAACAGAGAATATAGTAGAAGTTTAAGTAATTTTTTCCCCCATTTTCTGCTTTCAGATGATACAAAGCTCCATCAGTATGCAGCAGGCGATGGTAAGCCCTTAATCTTCTCTTTGCCTGTTCACGTCCTTCCTAAGTGAGAACATGTTACGCTGAAATCAAATGTGTCGGAGAGTTGTGATCAGAGCGCGCAGGAGAGACTGAGACTGAAGGATGCAATCAAGACAAAAATCCTTTGTCCTCACCCTGATTAATACCAGCTCAGCCTGTGAAAAGTGAGACCAATCTGTTCCAGCCTGATGCTGGTTTTCTGCTTTTGCCACCTTCTCAGACTTGACAGGTGAACTGAGATGATACCATTTTGTCTTTCCGATGCAATTCTCCTTCTTTGCGTAGTTGCAAAGTCCTGCTGCTGCTTTTGAGTTCCCCTGCTATGCCAAAGAGCAGCGTAAAAGCCAAATATAAAAAGTGTCCTGCTTTTTTTCCACCTCTGTTCTAGCAAATCCCTCCTCAATCCGAGCGAATCAGCCCCAAGGACAGAGAAGGGAACTGTTACCACAGTGCTCTTGCTCATTCCAGAACATGGGCAGGATCTGGGCGCTTCTGCCTCCGGTGTCACGTTCCCAAGCACTGCGGGCAAATGCAAACCACGAGCCCGTCCCTCTTAGCTGAAAGCGGCTCCCAGAAGTTAAACTGGCTGAACTGGGCGTAGGAGCAGTTCCTCTGCAGGCAGAGGGCCTTTGAAATCCACAGCCTGCCCCGTTTCAGCCAAATTGCTCCCCAAATGGCTGGTAATGTCGCTGTTAATATATGCTGTATACGGCCTCTGTAGCTCTGTGCGATTGAATATTCATAGCCAAGGAATGAAGGCAAGCTGGAGGGCTGCGGGCAAGACGTGCTAAGGACACACTCAGCATATGGCTAATGGCTTTCTATCCGACTGAGCATCCTATATATAAAGAATATAGATGCAGGGGGTGGGAGGGGTGGTTGCTGGGTGGTAGTTGTTTCATCTTCTTTTAAACCAGCCATTGACACCGTCTGATGCTGCAGCTCAAACAATAAATTCAGGGCAATAACTTGCTTCACGTGAATTATTTTTAGGCGTTATTTAGGGATGATATTCCAAGACGTCGTGTGTGTGTGATGCTCCTCGTGGGCCTAGCTCACTTACCTCTTGAGCTAGCCAGCAGTGGGTGAAGTTGCTCGGTGCTTCATGCAGGGCTCTAAAGAGAGAAAAGAAAAAGGCTTCTTGTTTCTGTCCTTCCTTTTACCAAGACCTCTGTGATTCCAGCCTTACCAGAATCCTCTCTTTGCAGGTGCGGGAAGCAGCCTCAACTCGAAGCAGGCAGGAACCCCCCTCCACACAGGCACGATTGTGGGGCTCGTGCTGGCCGCGCTGCTCATTGCCACTATTATCCTTGCTGGGATTTATATCAACAGCCATCCCACATCAAATGCCGCCCTGTTCTTCATTGAGGTGAGCGGAGAGCCTTACCACAGGCCATTTCCTCTCCCTCTGCTACCATCAGCAACAACATCAGCTTGCAGTTGGTTGCTGGTGGTGTTTTAAGCCTCCTGGCTCTTCCTCCTGCACCCACATTTCACGTTGCACTCTTTCACGTGCTGCCTTTCACGTGCTGCCTTTCCCCCCGTGCCACGGCAGCCTCGTCCCCACGCACACGGCTTGGCTGGAGGGCTCGGCCGGAGCTACGGCGTGATTGAAACTGCTGCCTCTCGAATTGCCCAGCTGGACGGGGTTCACTAAAATTGCCGGAGTTAACTGATAGATGTTACGCCATCAGCTCATTTGTAAGCGGGGGTGTGAATGCTCTAAACGCAAGGTTTTAATTCTCAGGAAGACGGGGGGTCTGACAATCTCCATCTGCTGCTAAGAGCCCAAAGGCTGCTTGCCCAAAGGCGGGTGGAATCGGGCTGAATCCTGGCATGGGACCCGCTCTGGAGGGAGGGAGCAACACGTGGCCCTCAGCCTTTCCCTGTCGCTCTCTGGCTTTTTCCTACCGCACTCGTCTTCCCCCCATCTGTCTATACGAAGAGCCAAGCTCCAGCAAATTGATCTGGATTGATCTATCTGCCCCCTATCAGTTTGGTACCTGAACAATTCGCAATATTTAACGCATCTCTCTTCCCTGTTTTGCTGCTAAAGAGGAGAGCCACAGAGGGATGGTTTGTCTGGGTGACCCAGGAAGCCAGGGGCTGAGCTTAGCTGTTAAGCCAGGCACAGGCCATCCTTGTTCCAAGACTGACCTGAGAAGTCACTTCCAGTTTCCACTTCCTCCTGCTCCTCCTTTTAACCTTATTAGGGGGAGATTGATGCATTGTAATGCTCTTTAAGCATGAAGTGGTTTTATTAATAACACGTTGAGCTGTCACAAAGACAGCAGTGTGGGTTTTTTTTCTGTTTCAGGACTGGGTTTCAAATTTCCCAGCTGGCTCAGAGTGAAAGGCTCTGTCAGAGCTTCTGATGGATCTTTGTTTCTGTCCGCAGCGAAGGCCACACCACTGGCCTGCCATGAAATTCCGGAACCAGACCAACCGTGCAACGTACTCCGAGGTGGAGCCCGGCGGGCACGAGAAGGAGGGCTTTGTAGAGGCAGAGCAGTGCTGAGCGCTTCCTCCCCGGCGGCCTCAACGTCCCACCGCCCGAGCCTTCGGCTACTCTCTTGCAAATCTTTCCCCTGTTGGAAAAGAAAGAGCAACTGGAAGAAAATGACCCCTCAGAGCATCGAGAGGAACGAGTGAGGGCAAGGTGAGGACGTCGCTTGCCTGGATTCCTCCGGAGCCAGCAGAGCCTCAAGGAAAGGCAGCAAGTTGTGACCTCGGATTCTGCCTATCAAAGCACTGGATGTGTCGGGAGAAGGGAAATCTTACCCATTTTAAGGACAAAGCCCTTCGGAAGAGTCACCTGCAGGTTATTTGTTAACAAATGGCTTTGAAGCACTTTCTAGCATCTAATTATGTTGCTAAATTACTGGCTACGACCCTTAACTGAAAGGAGTCAGAGGGTGAAAAATCTTAGATTCCTTTGGCACCGCCACTAATGCAGCAGGAACAGGGTAGCTTTTGATGAGAGGGGATGGAGACAGAGCACTATCAAAAGCAGTGTTCTCCCAAGGGTTAAATCCTGAAGTAAATCCAAGCTCGTATTTTATGGGAATTTCACATAAATAAAGAATGAAGGCATACAAGCCACGGTACGGTTCAAAATCTAAAAATAAAGTGATAAAGTGAAGTTAACATCATAGTGTTTAAAACTCACTAAAGTCAGTGGATATTTGATGACCTCTATAGCAGACTCCTGGTCTGGGTTTGTACTGATATGATGATCCCACGATCCGAGCCTCCTTAAGGACTTCAATGCTAGACCTCTCAGGGTTTTCTTTAATCAGAATTAATGCCTATGCTTCAGAAAGATCCTATCCTACTTCCAGAGACACTGGCTGGTGCAGGATTGGGCCCTAAGCTGAGGAAAGTTTGTATTAAACAAACAAAAAAATATAGATAGTGTCCAAAGTGCAGTGTAAGGACACGTTTTCCTTCTCCCACCAAATCAAAAATGGTGTGGGCTGTATGGATTTATTTTCTCTTCCTTTTTAAATCCTTCTCGATCCTCAGTTATTTATTCTCATATCATGTTTGGTACGTGTTTTATCCACTGGCTGGTTCAGCTGTCACTGAGGATGATTACTGCCAAAGGCAGGGTCTGTCTAATTAAGGTTTTCCCTCTCATCTGCTGAATTTATATCGTGTTTGAAGATAAATATGGATGCTCCGTGGCATTTAGACCCCAGATTATACTTCCTCACATATAGTCCGTAGGGAGACTTTGGCTGCATCTTATTATGGCCTAAAGACACCAAAACACTCAAAGAGGGCAAGTCAGCCTGAGTTGTGCCAAGCTGCTGTGGCCCACACAGTCTCTCTTCGGAGATATTTTGAAGATAAACATTATTCCTAAGTAAAGCTTTCAGCTGCCAGCTTGTTTCCTCCCCGTTTCCCTCAAGTAGGATGAATTCCAAAGCAGCCTGCCATTTAGTTTTTGCTTCAGATCCAATCTGCTTTGAAAGGGTTATAAACTGCTGGGGAAGTTTTTTCCCTATTTAAATGCTTTCAAATAATGGCCTTGGTTTGACTATTTTTCTTAATGCTCCTAGCCAGGTTTTTAGGGTATTTCTCCTCCCGTCTTACCTGCTGAAAATACCAGCCAAGGTCCGACAGTTGTGAAATGCTGCCAAGTTAATAAAATTGATAGAGTTAAATAAAAACAAAGAATAGACAGGCTCTTCTTTGGGGGTCTAGGAGAAGTTTTGTCCCCCTTCTACTAAAGGGTAGGGTGTGGGGATGTCACCAGGCAGAGCTCAGGGTTAGGCAGAGCACAATGTTCACAGCTCGGAGTCATAAACCAGCTTTGTGGTGGGAGAGATCAAGAGGTTACTGCCCATAGTCCCGTGTGGACCCTGAGCTGAGTATTTTCAACCCCTAGTCCCAGCAGAACCCATGAGGGATCTGCTCAGGAGCTGCCTCTGCTCCTGAGGCACTTCCAGGCTGTGTCTTAAGTGGGGAAAATTAAAACCGGTCCTGCCTTTCGTGGGGAGGTCTAGCTCGTGTTCACACGTGGGAGGCCAGCAGAGCAATCTTCTCTGGATCTTCTTTGCACGGGACTGTGTCGTGGAAGACGGTTCTGGTGCTGATGTCTAGAAGAAAGAATAAAACTTAGTTTACCACCACCAAGTACTGCTCTGATACTGAAGCAAACGGCGGAGATAAGTCTGGGCTCAATTATGATGCTTAATGCTGGCTACAATAATTACAACGCAGCAGGATCAATACTCCTGTCCCATCTGTGCAACACCGTTGGCTTCAAGGGGCTGGTCCATCTTGCTAGTCTCGAGGGTCAGAGCAGGAACACAGCTCTGCCATAAAACGGGTTGAATTCTGCTTTTAATCGTGTGGCTTCCGCGGCCAAATACTCAAGTTTTCCTTTAGAGTCAGATGAACGGATCATCTGGGCTTCCTTCCAAGCCTACCGCCTCATGCACGTGTGGATATTGATTGCCTGGTGTATTCTATTGCTCTAAAAGGGGCTGTTGGCTGGGCTCAGCCCAACAAAGCTGGGGCTTAAGCCCCTGCTTTGCTGACATCAAGGGGAGCAGGACCCGGCTCAGCTACTTTCTCTTAATAACTAAATGCCTCCTTTCCACATACTTGAATTTACAGCACACTTGGACTATTGGGGGGAAACTAAAGGCACTTTAACTGTCTTCTAATGCCAAGTATTTACTATGGATTATCTGCATGGAATACAGTGTTAATATCAAAAAAAAAAAAAAAAAAACCCACACTTCCATTTTGGACTGCTTAGTTTTCGAAATAAAACATGCAAAGGATTTTCAGTTGTGTTGCCCAAACTTCTCTGCAGAATGGGATGGTTTTTTTCACCTGGTCTGCTTCTAATGACACTATAAAAATACAAGCCATTTAAGGAGCTTTTTTTAAAGGTCCCTTGTGTCCCTTTTCTGCCTTAGTAATAAGACATCGTCACAGGAGAGGTTCCCGGCATAGATCTAGGGTAAAAACTCATATAATTGAGGTTGGAATCAAAACTATAATTTTCTTCTAATTTTATTCTGATCTTAAAAAAAAAAAAAAAAAGACATTTGCCTGTCTTATTTCAATGGTTAAGACCACGTTGCAGTATTAGGAACAGAAATAATATCTTTGCGTGTCTCTTCATGCCCTTTTCCCAATGTGCTTGTCCCAGGTTGGGAGGATTGGGGCTAACCTAACACAGACCATGATAAATGAATTTAAACCCAGTAAAAGAATTCGACTTACCCAACACCTTGGTTCTAGATATTCCTCAGAGCAGAAAAGCAGTAGGTCACTATCAGCCCCAGCTGTGGAATAAACCATACCTTGTTTCTCATTCTGATTTTTCTATCATATATATACATATATGGACATTAATATTCATTATTTTCAACACAGAGCAAGTACTTTACAACATACAAATGAGCAAAGATGGAAAACAAAACCTCTTGAACAAATAGCTTGCCTACTAAATCTCATCCCAGAAAAAAATAACAGCGAATCTTATAATTAAATACATTAGCTATTATGCAAATAAACAACAGTTTGTGTAGTAGAAACGCAGCTGCCCCCTCAGGTACAGCAGGAGGCTGAACTATAATTAATGGCACTGAAAGCAAGTGAGGAGCAGATTGTTACAAAAAAGGACTGTGGATGCTGGAATTTATTTTAATTTGAGATTTTCATCTCAAATAGATGCAGAGCTCCGAATCTGCGATTTTTATCAAAAAAAAATGTGGAATGAGGTACGGCTACAACAAGGAGCAGGGAATTAGGGCTCCTGGAAGCCTCCTGTGCTTGAATATTCAATTTCTTTATGTCTTGCGCTTCCCCTTCCGGAAAGTAGGGAAGGGAATCATTTCTCTCCTCCCAAACAAATGGCAATTTGCTAATATTTGCAAAACTTGGAAACAGAAACGCCTGGCACAATGTCTGGTGCCCTCGTCCTTTGCATAAAATACATAGAAAATGCTGAGTTGCGCTGATAAAGTCTTCTATATTTTTCTTCTTAAAAAATAGTAGAAAAGAGCAGTGTTGCTATCCTATTCTGGGGAAAAATCATCCTGTCTTTAACGGTCAGGAAACACCTTCTTGGTTCTAGGTTTCTAACGAAAGCAGCAGCATCAAATCCGTGCGTAATTCCCCAAATACGACGTGGACTCGTGGGGAAGAGCGAGCTCCTGCCGCTGGCCCTCCCGGTTCCTAAGAGCCACACGAATTCCCATGAGGAAGCCACGATTGGGGAAAAAACCCAGATATTTACGGTGGTCAAATCTCTATTACGGTGGTCAAATCTTACGTCCAAATCTCTGGACGTAAGGAGAAGCCCAAAACCCACCTCATGTCCTGAACCACCGAACTTCCCTTTGGAAATAAGGCTTGTCCTGGGGTTTGTTGCATGTGAGAGCAGGGTCGACCAAAACCTGGCAAAATGGGCAAGAGCACGAAGCGGAGAGGTGCCGGCTGCGGTGCCTTCCTGCCTCGTGTGCGGCTCAAAATGGGAGATTTTCTGTGCTTTTATCTATTTTGTCTGCAAAACTGGAAGATGGAGGGAACCTGAGGACTGGAAAAAATATGAGAGATTTCAAAATTCTCTGTTGAAATGCACCATTATTTATTTGCCGCAACGAAGATCCCTGCCTGGCGTGATGTGGGAAGAGCGAGGAAGGAAGTGCAAATCCTGACACTAAACCCGTCCCTGCCTTCCTCACTCACCCTGAACCAAGACACTTAAAATGCAAAGTGGAACAAGGACATCTGGAAACTCCACGTGTTGGTAAAGACCCCTGCTGTAATTTCCGGAATTTTCCTAAGTTTCAGTAGGATGCAATTGTATTTTGCTCCTGCTGCAAGGACAGGGATGATGCAGGGAACTGCACGGAGGTTCGGTGCAGTCGGGGTTAATCCCAACACATGCTCGCGCTGAAGGATCAAACGATCACTCGAGCTGTTCTCCGTTCCCTATTCTGTGATAAATTTTCCATGATCTTCGTTTTGATTCCCCTAGCTGGATCTCCCCCGCATCGCCACACGCTGCGGTAGCAAAACAATAGGGAAATTGTGCTTTGCGTTATCAAAACGCTGATCACCTTCTCGCTGATCACGCGGCCCCATCATACGTGTTCTTAGACCGGTGCCATTTGTCAGCCCTCGAATACACAGCCAGCTGTCTTAAATAGCAACACAAACCCGAGAGAACGCGGTGATTTTATGAGAATTCATCAAGGAGGAGGATACAAAACAGCTCCTTAATTCACTCCGTATTCCGGAGCAGAACCAGCGGGGGATGAGTCAGCCGGCTCCTGCTAATTGTACTTTTATCATCTTATAACCAGCCTTAAACGGCTCTTTGCAAGTAAAAATGAAAGGCGACATCTAAATAACATCTCAGAGTTCCATGGAAACCTCGAGAGGGAATAAACACTTGGAAAATGTGGGAAAAAAATCATTTAAACAGAGTAAATACTGAAAAAATTTAACTATCTAAGACTTTCTATTAAGCGTCACGAAATTTAGCATGCATCATGGCCTTCTTATGTGGTTGATTATTTCCATTTTGTAAGATTTTTGCCCATCTTTTGCAGTAGATGCTCTTCTTACTAGCAGTGGGCCTAACGGTGCAAATTCTCCACGATTCTCTTCGGATTCCCACCACATTTGCTATTATTTTAATGCCCCAACAAAACCCCCAAGAAACCACAAAAGAATCTCAGTTTTTCTGGCTGTCGATTGCTCAAGAGCTTTCCAGCTATTGAGGAGGCTTCTGGCTTTGGAGGCTGTGGGGAATATGTGAAAAGGGCAGACCGAGTGCCAAAAAGTAATATATAAGGCAAGGCTGGGGGGGGGCCTCTATGGTATTGAGACACCCCAAAATGGTTCATATAATATATGCTTGAGTGACGGGGAGCTATCATTGCAGCAGGGGTATTTTTACCAGATTTACGTAACGTTGCTCACACACGCGGCGTGGGCAGGACGGCATAAATTCCACACACGGCACCCGAGCACTTAGATGAAGCGCTTAGCGCTCCAGTAGACTCAGCACCATAGTTAATAACGACCCGATTGTGTTTTTTTCCCCTTATGAACCTTCATCTCGTCATCTCAAAACAATTTGTAAACATCGCCCGGGATTACAGAACCTCGAAGGGAGCACAAAAAATACCCAAAAAAACCCTGTGACTCATTCAACCAATTTAAAACAAACACGAGCAAACACTTCTTCCGCACAACACGTAATTAAATCATGGGCTGCAGTGTCGCCGCCGCTATCAGTAATTATGTCGATCATAAGATAGTTAGACGTGTTTGGGTAGGTTAGGTCTATCAGTGCGGGGTAAACACGGGGCTGGCTGTAGGCTCGGCCTTGGGAAGCCCTTAAACCCCCGCGGAGCCGGGAATTCGCCCCATGTGCCTGGGCCCTGCTGGAAACGGTTCATCCGGAGAAACCACACGTTGCTCCCAGGCTTTAAGGGACAATTAAATCCCTTAAATATATTTGCTTTTAACCATGTATGTTGTCAAAAGAGGCTAAACTTAAGTTTAGCCTCCAAAGAGGTTAAACTCTGCTGCAATGCCATGGGCGGCACATTGGTTTTGTCTATTTTACCTTCGCAAGCAAAAATACTGCAGATGTGGCTACATCATCACGGCATTCTCCCTCCCATTTATTTAATCTGCAATTCTCAAGCGATGCTCTATTTTTTACATTTGCTTTTTATTTTGTTTCTACTTCATTTTCGCCTGGAAAAGCTCTCCCTTCAACAAAGTTCCTGGAAAAATAAAACAAAACAAAGACTTGGGGATAGGGAAAAGAGAAAAAAAAACCCACGGGGAAAACCGTTTTCGATCCAGCTGCAGCTCTCTGCTGCCATCGTATGGGAGAACCGCCCTAGGAGCCTCTAGAACTGAGGGTAACCCAAGGGATCCAGTCCCTTGTCCTCAGCAGAACCAGCTGCTGCAGCGACTTTGGAAGGGGAATTTGTAAAGGGAATGACACTGTGTAGGAAATAATAATAATAATAATAATAATAATAATAATAATAATAATAATAAGAATAAGAAGAAGAAGAAGAAGAAGAAGAAGAAGAAGAAGAAGAAGAAGAAGAAGAAGAAGAAGAAGAAGAAGAA
>JAVCKT010061971.1:0-15164 GCA_032273925.1 Rhynchotus rufescens
CATTGCCCCTTGTCCTGTCACTGGCCACCACTGAGAAGAGCTTGGCCCCTTCCTCCCTACATTCTCCCCTCAGGTATCTATACATATTGATCAGATCCCCTCTCAACCTTCTCTTCTCCAAGCTAAACAGGTCCAACTCATTCAGTGTCTCCTTGTAAAACAGATTCCATTCCCTTAATCATCTTGGTTGCCCTAAACCCTTGCTATTGACATAAAGGAAGACCCCTTAATAGCCTAAATTTTAAAGGGTGTAATTACTCGTGCAAAGCTGCTAACACAGTAAATCTGGGTACATGAATTCCAGTGCTCTGAGGCAGCTGCAGTAACGCTTGGAACCATCGGTGCAATCACCAGCTGCTCGAGCCGACTAAGGAGCTGCCCTGTAAGCAGCAGGTCCAAAGGCAAGGGAGGGAGCCGCTCGCAAGCCGGGCAGCTTTCCCCTCCGGAGCACAAATTCACTCCAGCTGGGCACTGCTGCTTCATCAAACCTTGATACCTCTCGGATAGGATGGATAGCCCAGAGACCACGTTATTTCCTTTACACAAGCTCCCTACTGCTATTTTACCTACAATATTCAAACCCCTTAACTAAAATTTCCATTACTTTTTTGAATTGACAGCCCGTGTGAGAGGAAGAGCATCCAGCCTGTCCAGAAATATTGCTCTTGCCCTTGTAAGCATCAAAAGCACCAGCACAAGGTGCTCACGCCTTTCTGAAAGAGATCTAGAACCTCCTCGTGACAGCAGCAGTTATATTCCCATGGCAAGTAGTAGGCACAGAGTTATGAGCACTGCTCCGTGAGAGGCTCATCTGCTCCACAAAGCAGTTCTGTCTCAGGCGTTTTGTCCTGGCTTTTACACATACACCTTGATGTCCTGCTGCACTGCTCGCACTGTCCAGTGATCTGCAACAAATCAAGAGCAAATAAACTATGTATATTTAAAATACTGCTTCTAATTAGATGATCTGAAATTGCATTTTAAATTGTTGACATTTATAGCAGGATCTAACCTAACTCCATTGTTTTGGAAAGTTTAAAGAACTTTCCAAAGTTCTTGTCCATGTTTAAAATTCGTGTTTTCTGCTGAAACTGCGAAGTTGCATTGGTGTCTGAGGCCTGGGCAGCTGCCGCCTCCCAAAGCGGAACCCTCCTTTGCAGTCTCTTCTGCAGGATGGAAGGAGCATTTTCTGCAACTCAGGTTATTCCGCTGGTTCTACACAGTGCCTTGCCTCTCCTAAATCAAGCCTCTGGGCAGGGAGTTGGAAAACTCCACACAGTTTCAACACATGAAAATAAAGTATTCCAAGGTGAATGTGACGATACTCCCAGATAAACACATGCATACATGGAGAACACCATTTTAGTACAAAAACATGTGCCAAGTGAGAAACACTGAAATTATCACAGTGCACTTTTAAAGAGACTTTCAAAAGATGAAATGAAGAGGTAATTTCACAGAAAAAAAAAATAATAATAATAATAATATAAAAAATAACGCACAGTTCCTAGCATAGAACTTGCAGGAGTGTTAAGGACATATAAGAAAACAGCTGCAAAAACAAAAGATTGTGTTATTTCTTGTACATGTGAAAGCATAGCTAAGTAGTGAAACACAGGAGAAAAAGAAGAGATCATTTCCTAGCAGTTGAACAAATCTAACTTTCTTGTCTTGAAAGACAAGACCCCACCTACCCTTAAAACAGTTGGAGATTAATGAGACAAAGAAGTGGGAGAAACACATACACAACAGATCCTAATAAAATGCATGGAAACGCTTTCCTCTGCTTGCTAACTACTTATTTCTACAAAGCTGGACCAATGAGGGATTGATTTTGTTCTCTAGTAGAGACTATATATACAATTCTATGTCTTAACACATACATCTGTTTAGGGTGAGGACACCACCTAGTTTTGATGAGCACTAAATCACACATATTGCATTGCAGTTGCACAGTCAATAGGACAAAGTCATTTTATGACAGGCTCTCAATTTAATCGATCCATATTAGGTTCCAATATTGATGTAAAGTCAAGATTTGTTCCTCTAACTGCTATTTCTGAAATACAATTAAAACCTCATTTGATGAAATGCATTTTAAAGCAGACATACAGATCTCGTGGACATGCAATTACATAAGTTAGATTTTTGGAATAGGAGAATAACTCCTCATGTTAGAAAATGCATTTAACATCAATAACCTTTCAGAAAAATCAAATTGCATGTAAGCAACTTCAATCAAATATGAGCAGGAGCCTCTCTGGACGTTAGCTTACTCACATAAATTAAAAGCCCTCCCGCAGAGGTAACGGGCATCAGCGCAACCCTCCTGACTCTGTCTGCAGCCGCTCGCAAGTAATCTTGGAACAAGCTCTAAAGCCACTTTGCCTTTAGGCTTCCAGGACCCAGAGTAAGATGAAGAACCTACGTAAACATCTTTAAAGATGACACAATAACTAATGTAGACCTAGGCACCTAAAATAAGGCATTAAAAATACCTTATTTCATGGCTCCCCTTCACTGCTGGAATTTATTATTTTTGCGCTTCTCTGAAATAAATATTTTATTCTACTATTGACACTCAAATCCCTATTTAAGACATGCAAAATCCCTAAGCAACACTGAGAGATGCAGGCTGGAGGCTTCGGAAAGCAAAGTAAGTTCAGAGCTCCATTGAGAGGAGTCGTCTGTGGTTTCCTATAACCACATCCCGATGCACAAAGCTCACTTTGCTGTCACTTCAGTGACTCCTCCCTGCAGGTCCCTACAGCAGCTGATACACATGGAAAGGAAACGTGTGTGTGTGTGTGTGTGTGTGTGTGTGTGTGTGTGTGTGTGTGTGCAGCCTTGATACCAAGTAGTAACCACAATGAATTCCAACTACAAACACAGCTCCTCAATCTTTTAAAAACACAGATCCTGACACGGTTTCCATTATCATGGAATGAGATTTCTGCCTCTGTTTTGTTAGGAATGTCATGCTTCCTCTTTCTTAAATGTTGTTTATCCTGCACAAAGGGCATACAATCAAACGCAACATTAAACTCATCACAGCGTATTTAGGCAAGCCATGGTCCAGAAGTGAATTATAAAAATAGATGAACAGCGTGGAGAGACTGAAAATAGTTAGAATAGTTTCCATAAAAAAGGAATAAAAGCAAGTAAGAGCAATCTTAGAAGCAGTAAAGTAAGTCAATAAAGAGTCAAAAGAAGAAATGGCAAACAGTAAAAACCATTAAATGCTATGTGAAAAGACTTCAGAAATTATTGCCAAAGTTACTGATGTCAGAACTCAGGCCTGCTGTTAAAGTATTTAACAAAAAGAAATCTAGACTCCCAAATTTCCTCTGTCAAAGCAGAAATTCGGAAAAGCCAACATAAAAAATGTTACACATTGACCCTGCTTCAGAGTCCTCCTGTTCTGGTCTTTGCAAGGCCTGCTCTTGCACGCAGCCACGAGCTGTTCAGCGAGAGAGGCCTCGCGCGCAGGCTGTGGCTCCTCCATGTGCCAGGGCTTGCCCTGCAAACAACAAAGAGATTCCTAAAGACACTTACAGCTAGGCCTGCAATAGTGCAAACCTCCGACTAGGAATCTAGCTAAAAGTTTGAGCTATTCCCTGTCTTGGAATATATCCCTGCACAATAATTTGGACTGGAAGGGACCTTTGGAAGTCGCCTAGTCCAAACTCCCATTCAAGGCAGGAATGATCAGGCGATGTGTCCAGGTGTGAATGGTTCCAACTTCCACCCAACAGGGTGGGCGCACTGCTTCAGTATTTGATCATCCTCACAAATAAAATTAAAGAGATCAAGCAAAAAAAGTCCACATTCTCAACCACATTGGAGTGTCTCAACCACTTGGAGTGTCTCCTGACTGTTTACAGCCTCCTTACAGAAACAGTTAATACGTAGGGCTACTCAACAACATACCTTATGCTGAAAATAAATATACAATAGCGTTTCTTAAATCCTTGCATTGGAGTCAAAACTGATGCTCTAAGGAGTCACATCTTCTCAGTCCACAGAACCCAGAACTACTTAAAGGCCATTCAAGAGACTGCTTAGAGGGTTTCTTTTAATGTTATTCTATTTTCTTTGAAATGAACAGATAAAATATTAGTATGCAAACACAGGGAGGTATTATAATGTCTATGCAACCATAAGTGATCCATCTTTTCCTGTGAAAGGCAAGTCCTCCAACGCGATTCCCCTCTGTGCTTCTCAGAACCTTCCAGTTTGGACAAGGCAAGAACTGACTGCAGCCCTTCACACACACAAGGAAACATGACCAAAAAGTCAGGTTATTTAGAACAGCCTGGACATGGAGAAGATGCTGAAATTATTTTCTGACAGCTATGAACAATAGAGGTTTTTTGGGGTTTTTTTGTTGTTGTTGGTTTTTTTTTTTTTTTTTTGGTTTCTTGCTCCGGTATCCCCTCTAGACAGTAAGGCTTTCTGTCTTAATTATCAGCTGCTTTTAGCCCTCAGCTGGGTAAGTTTTTCAAATCCTGTGTCTGAGCAGTGGGATTGATGCCGGGAAGGTGGGAGATAAATGGAGGGAGCAGCAGCCGCAAAGTGGTTGGATTGAGACAAATAAGGACGAGGTAGGAGCGCGGCGCAAAAACAGAGCGAGATGTGAGAACAGGAAGATATGGACAACAGACAGAGGAAAAGATGCTGCGAATCGCAACCAGAAAGAAAAAGGGAAGGGGAAAAATATAGGAAAAACAACAGAGATGGCAAAAATCTTCAGGCATAAAGTAAAACATTTCCCCAGTTACCAAGGTTTATTTACAACACCCCTCACTAAAGCAGTGCTCTGAAACCAACTTATTCTCTAGGAATTACTTTGTTTTTTTCTTTATTCTACCCGATGGCCTGTGACCCATCAATGTGACAGGAGAAGCGACCGTCTCGAACAGCGCAGCTAAGCGCAGGACGCCTGGACGCCACGGAGGAGCCTGAGCAGCCCTAATCCCACTCGATCCAGCTCTCCAGACCTTCCCAGGCGCTGGGCCTGCCCAGCCAGAGGGCCGCCCCTGTGAGCGAAGCCCGGGCATCACCACAGGCCATGCAAGGGGGAGGTGAGCCCAGGCCACTGGGGGCCTCCACCTCAACCCGAAGCAGAGAGAGGAGCCAGGACACAGAGCCGACTGTCCTAGGGATCCAGGCTGAGTCCTCCGGCTGCTCGGGGACAGAACGGCCGGGGCCACTGCCCTGCAGCCCACTCAGTCCCAGGGATAAAACCCAGGGCTCCCTGACCTGGAGGGGCTTCTCCCTGACAAGCTCTCTCCTCAGGGAATAAGCCAAAGGAAGGGATCTTTTCAAAGAAAAGACCTTTTCAGTGGCTCCTTAGCAGGGCAAGGATCTGCGTCTGCAGTCCCTCTGCTGAGAATTAACCCCTTGCAGGCCTGAAGCAGGAACTGCGTGGGGATACACAACCACTTAAGAAAAATTATCTGCTTTAATAAACCCCTGGGGGCTGCCGGGGCTCTGATTAATCTTAGATTCAATATACTTATAGATAAAATTAATTTATGATATCTTGTACAGAAAAATCTTGCCTGCTAAGTTTTAATAATCTGCCTACTAAATATTTTTAAATGGCAAATAATTATTTTAGAAAGCTATACAGGCAGAGTCAGAGCAGACATTAATTAATTTTATCTCTCTCTCTCTCTCTCTCTCTCAAAAAGAAGGAAACTTTCCTGTTCTGTTATTGAGACTGGTAATCCCATTACATTATGTAAAAAAGTTGTATGAGTCAAACAAATCTTTGATTTCTCCAAATGTTCTTTCTGTCCTACTCATTCTAGCTTGAGAGAGTAATACTCAAATCTTCATCCAAAATACAGTTTGATAGGTTTGGGTTTTTTTTACTTATTTTTTTCTTCTTTGATATTAATTAGGAAGAGAGGAGGTTAGGAGGGTTTGTTTGCTTGCTTTTAAATAAAGAGGTAATTTATAACACATTATGTAAAGTACTTCAACATACACAACTAAATCAGATTTAGAAACACATATTTATGCACATTGACACAAATACACACGTGTGCACCACAGATGATTGCCTATATAGAAATCTTAGTATATAGCAAATGTTAGAAAAATAACTCCGTCTCTACCAAAAAGCTTAAGGGGTAGACACGGACACCCAAACATCAGCCCTAAGCAACCTATAAAACCTGGTTAGTCTCCAGAAATACAGCAAAGCTGCTACACCTTAACAGAGGAATCTCAGACCCCTTGGGCAGGTGATACTAAGAACCAGCCATATGACAAGATTTCAAAAAGCCAATGGGAACAGACAGACATAGGAAGCCATATTGGCATGTAAAGTACATGGAAAAAATATTGGAAAAGGGCCTCTTCAGAATCAATTAAAAACTTTCAACGTCCAAAATGAAAATGAAAACATAAACTAGCATCGGGTATATGCAGGTCACATCTGTGACTTCATGATTTTTTCTCAGCTAGTCACAGCCTTGCACACATCTTGAGAGTGACTTCAGAGCTCGGTTAATGGGTTCACAGAAGGACCAACATGACTTAACGTTAGTGTTTTCCTTTAGATCTGCTTTAAGGTACAAGGCCCTGACCATTCACTTACAACACACACACAGTTCCCACAACCAGCTTTCGTACTCCCCCACATCTGCTAAAGCCACCCAAGGCATTTGCATTAACACTGTCTGCAGGTTATATACTTGAATGAAAAACTTTGTTTACTGAAAATGCAGTCGAGCTCTCATTTTGCTTCAGTCTAAAGCCAGATGCTCAAGTACCAGAAATACAACAGCTACATAAAACAGATTAAGCAGATTGAACAACTGGAAAACCTTCTTAGCCTTCATTCAAAACTCATTTCTTAACTATGAAACTGTTTCCAATTTACTGCCTGCTGAATCAGTTTATTTCCCATTGAGATGCTTTTCTCAAACTGACTCCATTCACGAACATCCGTTTCACTGGGAGTGGACACAGTTCTCAGCATTGTTGCAATGTGACTGTTAACACAACCATACATCAGTATTTTCATAATTATTTATAGCATAGTACTGTCTAAAATGTAGTAAAGGCAAAAGACTTATCTCAGAATATTTTTAAGAATAAAAGCCATATGCTTATGTTTGTGCTGCTAATATTCATCTGCCAGAATGGGAAGAGGAAGAGTCTACAGAAACGACCCCTTGTTTGCTATTCATTAGAAACATTCATGAGTCATTAGAAAAGAGACAGAAAATATATTGTCATTATCAATGAAATGCTAGTAGCTCCTTGTGAGGTCAAACTGTTTTGCTTTAGCATGACTTCTTTACCTTCATGCATATCCTGTTAAATCAATTAAACCTCCCTTGTGAACTTCCCTTCATTTAAAAAATCCTTAACTATAAATGCAATAAATACCTTCTAATAAATAATAAACACAGCAAAAACCTTACCCTTTTGGCACACCCTTGCCATTGCACTTGCCAGTAGCACATTCTTAGTAAGTCTGTTCATCGCATCGTAACAAGAAACACGGGGCAAAACCCTCCGGAGCGGCGGGAGCAGCAGCTCGCACGGACCCCAGGGCGGCCGGCACACGGAGTGCAGGGATTTTAACAGGAGTGCAGGGATTCAGCCAGTTCTGCAAGCTGAACGGATGAGGGCTGGTTCACTGCATTCCACTCAGATTATCTGGCCTGCAGAAAATGGCTCCATCCTGTACTTATAAGCAAAGATTTATTTGCAGTGGGATTCATTTTGATTTTTAAATTACTACATTTCAGTAACCACCCCTTTAGCAGCTTCACTATATAAAAAATATTTTTCTGCCATTTCAAAGCCCTTAAAACTACCAATTTCTTCCTCTTTCTACTTTTATTATATCATGCATGAGATAAGTTTTTAATTCACAGATGTTTTCATTAAATTCTTTTATCCAACTTTCCTTTAAGCAATGACAGTGCACAAGCAAAACTTGCCGGCAATTCCTGGAATAACATATGCCTTGCTCCAAAATTTCCTAAAGAAGAATATCCCAACCAAAGGTAGGCCCATGAGCAAAGACATAATAATTGCAGAAAGCTCCTTCATATTAAGATACAGATCAGATACTTACAAATGTAACTATTTGCAATGGTCAGTCACTCATTTCAATATTGATTATCTCCACTCCCCAAAGTAGTTAGTGACAATGTTTTTAATAGGATACAATCAAACCAGCAAAGGAAGAGCCAAGAAAGAAGGGGAAAACAGGAGAATCATGTTCCTGAGCTGGCACTGAGACATTAAGAGGAATTTCTTACATCTCCAGGCCATATATGTCTATTAATTTGAGCCTAAGTATCTTAAACACACATTACCTCCAGACACCAAATTACTCTTAATATCTTATTAGAGGAAAAACAAGTTACATAGCACAGCCAAATGAGTCCTGTTACACTGTATTATTGCCTGTTAATAAGCTTTGTCAAGCTTTGATCTAATAAAGCTGAAATTCCTCTTGCTTACTGCCCATGCCAGACTTAAGGGATGTTTGCAGGAGGAAGAGTGACAGAGCAACAGATACATACAGAAAAAAAGGGAAAAAAAAAAGAAAAACATAAAAGGGAAAAAAATTACTGAAGTCAGTTTATTCTTTTTATAAGAGCAAGATTAAATGGGGAAAAAAATCTGACTGTGCTTAACGACAACAACAAATAACAAAATTCCTAAGCTGTGAAATGAGAACTTCCATAGGGAATAACTTGGGTATCTCAAATAGATTTTTTTTTCTAACCTGAGTGACAATTCATGATAAAGTCTGAACAACCAGAGCAGACAGATGCTCTAGTCTCTTGGTGCTTAGGACTTGATAGGACTTGAACCTGGCCCTGACTACCTAGTACAGCTTTAGGAACATCCTCTGTGATCTTCAAAGAACCCTTGGCCTGGTCATTGATCAGGACAGAGCCACCCTAGTGATCAATCAGGGCTGAACAGGGCAAGAGGGCCCAGACATGACAAGAGTGGCTTCCATTCCTCTTGCCTCCCTCCTTGTTCGCTCTCTTCCTTACCCACCTTATTTTATTCTTTTACCTCTTTCTGTCTGTGGTTTAATTGGAGTCTGTTCCAGGCACGACTAAATCTTTCCCTGCAAGTCTGCAACTGTTCAGACAATCAAAAACAGAGCCTTAAAAACCAAGGGGTGAGGTTGGCAGGTCTCCAAGGGGCTAATAAAAACCTATGCAATGCTAATATAGGCCAAAAGCAGCAAGGTGAGGGTCAAGCACGATAGCACATTACTCTGCCTCTTAATCTTTCCTGCTCTTGCTCTCTCCATAATATCCCTTCACCTCAAAAAGAAGTTGAAAAATGCTTGCTGAAGGATTCAAACATTACAGCAATGACTGCCACAGGAAAAAAGAATCTTTGACATAGGGACAGAACAGCATATAGTAAATAGTTTCCATGTATATATACATATATATTATATATATGTTTTTGCACTCCCTTATGAAGTGGCTGCTACCTGCCCTCTTCACTGAACAAGTCTAAGGGAGAAGCATCCAGGTTATTCTGTGACTGCAGATTCTGTCATGCTGCCCACGCACAAGGGCATGGGGGGCTAAATTAAAACCACACAAGTCACTGTAGCTATAGGATTTAAAGTAAATTGGTAACAGTTTAACAGACGGCTTCCAATTAGCTCAACTGGTTTTGTACCATCAAAACAGACACACAAACAAAAAACCTTCTTTAATCAGAATTTCTTATACTACTACTAGAGAATGTGAAATAGCTCAAAATATTGAATACCATGTCATTCCACTCTACCTTTACAACCATTTTATGGTGCAATTCAATAAAATACTCTTCTCATCGGTTACATTTGAGGATTTTAAGAGGTCTGCTTGAATGCATTAGGCTTCAAGTAATTTCTGTGTGCAAACTACCAAAAACATTATTCAAGGAAAAACAGCCTGAGGAATTTTTATGTACGTATACATGGGCAAACCACTAAACTAAGTACTCCTGCCTTTCTGCTCAGGGATAGAGGCAGCTTCTCCTGGTAAGCCACTTTGGGTGCAAACACAAAAACTCACTTCAATCAGGTGAAAGCTTCAGCACAGCTTCTTAGGCAGCTTCTTGCCTTCTGGCCAGACTTCAGCTTTCCCCAAAACAGATAAAAGATATGGTTGTTATTAATGTAGCTACAAATAAAAAAGTATAATAGAAGCTTATAAAAGACATGCTATTTTGAATTCTCTCCTCAGATATTATATTTTTATTTTTGTAGTTAAATCACAGTAGCATTTTGGATGTGCACTGTGGCTGCAAAATCCTGAAGCATCAATAATCTCAATAGAGACAGTATATAGGCAAAACAGAAATTAATATCATCCGAGAAAATCTATAACTACATTTACCCAAACTTTGGGGGAATGGAATAAACAGAAATATTACTACTTTTCAATATGTACACATTCATATGTCCATAGTATTTATGGTCTTCTTTAAAAGCAGACTTGGGCTGTGTGTTAACTGGGCACTCGGTCAAAGCGACTTTAACTCCACGCAGTGATTCTGAGAAGACATTCGGGGCCAAATAAGGTTCAGTCACTTAAATGAGGGTGTTTAGTTGTAGCTCAGGCTCCCTTAAGGCAGGATTGGTGCCTGCTTTGGCTCTCAAGCACTGCAGGTCTCCAGGAAAACCTGCCCCTACAGCCAGCTTCAAGTGCCTGGCATTCCCTAAGGGACTCTCAGCAAGGGATATCTTAAAATAGCATATCTTAAGCCAACAAACTCTAAAGTCCAGGTCTAAGAAGTCCCTATATAACAATGTTTATATAAATGTATCCCGCCTTCAGCCTCTGAAAAGTGAGTCCCTTTACCTGTTTGAAGACAGGTGACCACAATCACTCATTCCTTTGAAAATCCTTAATTAAAACACATTTGTATTTCCAGTTATCACTCCTCATTCCACCACAAGTCTGTTTTATATTTCATTCAGCATTTTTCTTTGCTTGCTGTTTTATATATAAGGGGGTTTTTTTTAATCATTTGGTTTCTTCTTTTGTTAAGTGACCCTCTTTTCCCCATCCCAGAGTTCACCCTGCTCTTTCCTCCTCGTCCCCTACCCACCTTTGCAATCACAGAAAGTTACGCAGTGACTTTTCCATCTAGCAGTGCAATGCACACTTGCCACTTACAGGCATCCAAGCACGTGCAGCATTTTATAAAGTTAAATTCCTCAGTAGTACCAAACAAGAATAAATAAGCAGTAAAAACAAAAACCAGTTACAGATTTGCAAGAGCCATAAATCCTCTGCCTCACTTCAAACCTTCACTGATTTTTGTTTTTTTTTTTTTTAAAAAAGGTGCCAAATCTCAAGTGCCAGTCAACTCTGAAGATGTCTGCTCATTTCAAGAAACATTTATACTGACAACAGTTAGCTCTTAATAAATAATATCCAGCAACAGAAAACAGGCCAAAAGTGATCTCACAACTAGGAATTTATAAAACAGAGCAAATACACTTTCTAGAGTTTTATCTAATAAAATTATTACTGCTACTATAGCTCAACTAAGCCTTTTAATTCACAAGCCTTCCTCTGGAAATCAAAGTGGTTCACACATTATAAGAAAATACACTGTAAAATGATAAAAGCTCCCTGTTTGCTCACTGTGTTCATCACTTCCAGCAACTTCCTTACTAGGGAGAGAGCGGCAGACTGCGGTGCCATTAAAAGTGTATTAAGGATGTTTGTTCTGATAGATTTGCAGGGACTGATAATTGCAGAAAATTTGGAAAACCCCAGCAGAGTCTAAACACATGCTGTTAAGGCCATACCTCCGTCACGTTCTTCAAAGAGGGCTGAAGGACACACCAACACACCCTGCTGCTAGCAAGCAGCCTCAGCATCTTGCTGCTAACACCAGCCACGAGGCCGTGACGCCCAGGCCGCCAGCCCTGCCGCTGCAGCTGAGCGCTGCCCACCAGCCTCGCTGCTCTCCTCCGCTCCCCAGCCACAGGCGTGACCTGAACACGTGGAACTGGGCAAGCTTGAACTCGACACCTACCACTGAAGCAGCAACAGCAAACCAGCCCGTCAACAAATTTAGATATAAAGGAGCTGCTTCTTGGTCGCTTAAGTACTGCGTGGAGAGGATAGAGCTGTGCCAGACTTCTTATCAGATAACCCAGAGCCCATAGTTGAGCTACACCTGAGAAGTGCTTTGCTGCATGTTCCTCATCCTGAAAGGAAGGGGCAAATTATTTTTGGATCACTACAGATTAACTCGTACAGATCGACTTGTCTCAAGTGGAGACTTGTACAAGACTCCACTGCATCCTGTATCAGAGAAATGAGGCAAATTCCACTAAATTTCTTTATTTGAGATGAGTTTCCATGGCCTTAGACTCTTCACAGCAAGTTATAAATGTGGCTGTTATGATTTGTTTTAGATGAAGTAATTGACTCTTAACTACACTGAAACACTGAGATAAGGGGAAGGAGGTGATAAAGTAGTTAAGGCTGCTCGGTGACCTGACCTCTCCATTAATTACTGTTCAGCAGCAGTAACATCAGCACATGGGAAGATACAGCTGGGTATTCATTGCTTTTGCTGAAACAAGGAGATGCAGCTGGCATTATGATTTTAAATCAATATTTTAATTTCTTAACCATTTGTGGGATTTTGAATTCCCCGTTACATGTAAGAAATATTAAAAAACACTCTTGCAGGCTTTTTGAGGGCTCTCTTTCCTCCAGCAGCCAGAAGATGCAAATGTAGGGCACCATATTTGATAGGGAGTGAATGGCACAGACACACATGGACATTAACGCAATTGTAAATAAGCCCGCAGCAAATTGTAATCACAAATAAAATAAAATGGTTTATCCACTTCAAATGGAGAAACATCTATTACTACTCTAAAGTTTTGATGAAACAAAGTCTCAAGGCCCACAGTAAAGCATACATGTAGTTTGTGCATCGATAAAACAGATGTAAAAAAGTTGAGACTCATTGGGCTGCTCATCTGATTATATTTTTCTTTTTTCAATTCCTCAGTAAATTGATGATTTTTGTGATCTGGGGAAACAGCAGACGTTCACACCACCAAGTGCCAGTACAAAGTTTGTTTCCATTCACACCGAGCAAAAGGGTTTCCTATCGTGCCAGTCGTGACTGTGGCAGCACGGAGGGTGTGCGGGAGGAAGGGAAACAGAGCAAGGGGCTCCTCAGGGACAGCCCTAGGAAGCACAAGGGAGCCTCGAGCCGTAGCTCCTGCTCTAGGACTGCTTGCCCACCTGCCGCCTCTGCCTCTTCCCCCTACTTTCAATAACAAAAGGTAGAACAAGATCATTGGCTTTAAGTTTCTTCCTATACGCTCCTGAAATATTAAGGACTTCTTCTTTAAAAAGATGATCTCCTCCACAAAACACTTCTTCATTTTCTCTTCTAAAAATATGTAACATACAAGGTGCTACGGAAGGTGAGCTAAAACAACAAGGAAGCAAGAGCCAGATCAATTTGTATTTGATACTACAGTAACCGGATAAGTACTTCTGTTCATGCTTTACAAAGTTTGATGTCTTTGTTACTTCACAAGATTATGTGCTTTTACAGAACACTATAAAGCTCTTCACAATTCATAAAATGTCACACGAGAAAGCCCGACCCAGTAGTTTCTAGTTGTCTTCACACTACTCTCATGCAGAAGAGCAGTGTAGCCAGGCAGAGCTCTGCCCAGCTGCAGCCGCCCTTCCACAGGAGAAGCTGCTTTGGTCGGGCTGAGGACAGGGAACCCGTGCAGCCCCGAATGCTCCCTCACCTCTGCGAAATGGCCTGCAACCGGGATGCTGAGCATATAAATGCAGGCAAGCACCGCTTGCAGGCAGCAGCGAGCAGCAGGAATGGTCCCCTTTTGCTCCCATGGGAATTCTGGCATGTGTTCCAGGGAGCAGCGACCTTGGCAGGCAGCTAGAAGGCGACTTCTCCCACAAACACCAGAGTGCTCTGAGTCCCAAGGGAAAAGCAGCAAACAAGTGACAGCAGGGAGGGCAGCACGCGGGGAAGCTGCGAGGCTGTTAGGACTTGTTCTCGGCCTCCAGAAGCAGAGCCGCCGAGCGTCGAAACAGGAAGAACAAGGAGGTTTAGTCAGGGACGCAGAGAAGTGGCTGCCAACAGAAGGGGATAGATGGTCTCGGATGAGCAGAGCACCAGGACACAGAGGAGCGAGCTGCGCTTGGGAAGAAAGGACCACGGACAGGCCGGGGCACTCAAGTGACAAACAGAGCAAGGAATAGATTTGTTTTTAAAACTTACACCCAACTCTCGCCCCAAGGTCTCTTTTTTTCTTAATCTTTGTCAAATTTATAACATTTTCTAACCAAGTCTTTAGCTTCCAGTATTGAAAAGTTTAGTCTCTTCTGGCAAGCTGAATCTAAAACAGGAGATGAGGCTGCGCAGAGCAAGTAATTCCACCTCCACGTTCTGTCTGATTCAGGGTCCTAAGGTATTGGGCTGTGTTTCTGAACAAGCCCCATCACTCTTTGAAAAATATAAATAAAGAGCCCTGTAGTTGAAGATTTAAAATTACAATTTCAAGAGCTAGTGTACTTTATCTAAAAACTGCCAAATGGAGGTAAAGGATTTCTTTGCTTTATACATATGTAACACCTCTCAGGTAATATTTCTAAGCATCGCTACCATATGCACCTATGCTAACAGCTGTACCACTGAATAAAAAGCTGCCAGAAAGTGCAGATTCAGAACTTCAGCTGAATAGGATTTACCATAGCACACGTATCTAAGCACATCCTTTTATGTGCAAGTACTTTTCATACTGACATCTCATCAAGCTCCAAATGCCTTTTCATTATGGAAAGCATTAAAAGGTCCATATACATGCAGCTCACAGAACTTCTGCACAAAGTTGATCATATTCCATGATGATTCTTCTGAGTTGATGGATTTATAATCCATCTATCGCAGTGGGGGTGTCTGTAAGTCTCATTTGGAGTCTGATGTGGGGAACCACCAGCACAAAGTGTGAAAGATGTGACAAACCGAGCACCTGTAAGGCATGAAAGAATGAGAACCCTTAGAAACTTCTCATCTCCATCCCTCCCTCAACAACTTGTTTTTATTCTGAAAAATTACCAGATTACACTGGTAATGCTGCGGTAAAA
>JAVCKT010062025.1:0-16015 GCA_032273925.1 Rhynchotus rufescens
ATAAAGAACAAAAAGTAATACAGCCTTGTAACTCTGGAGTCTGTTGATAGTTGATATTTAAGGCAAAAGACTGTATTTGAAATATGTCATTCTATTCACAGAATAATGCTGCTTTTCCATATGAGATGCAGACATATGCAAAAAAAAGCAAACAGTAATTATGATGCGTGGTTTTGTTGCTATTGACTTGACTTTGTAACACTATCACACCAGGCATGAGAGGTGCAACCAACCTCAAACCATATTCAAAAGGAGCTCCAAATTGAAGATTCTGGAGGAACGAGGAATTTGTATTAAAAACTTAAGGGGAAATAAACATTATCATGGGGTAAATGTGGCTAGTGAACTCAATGACTATAAAAGTTCACCTTCATTACAAGACTGTCAAATAGGTACAGAAAGATGAATTTCTTACTCCTCAAAGACAAAACTTTGTGTTTTCCTAGTTGTCTCTCTTGAGATACACACACACACATGGAGATGAATACACAATATCCGCATGTAAAATAATAATACAATAACATTCTTTGGTTACTAGATGATATTTCTGTGTAAATGAACAAAGTGTACGGCTCTGTGTCTGATTGGTTAATTCCTTAGACACAGGGACAATAAGACTACACAGTTTGAGAAGATTTTCTTTGGGGTTCCCACCTTTGCCTTAGGAAATCTTACAGATGTCTTGCCAACTTCTGTTATGTCCATTTCCATCAGTTTTCACAGTGATTCAAATAAGCTTACCTTAACAGCATGAAATATTTCTTCAAAGACTACTAACATTATAAGCATTTTTGAACACCTTTCAAGCATCTGTTTAAAATAAATTTTAAAAGACTTCATTTATTAAGGTGGTTTTTAATATTTTGCATTCATTTTGAATTGTTTCAAAATAGGAGAGAACAGAGCACTCAAAAGTTTATGACAAGACTGACAGATATTTATGTACTGCAAAGTTACACTTCTGCTCCAGCTATCCAAATTTCTCATGCTGTCCAAAGCGGAGTCCCAGTTCCCCACAAAATCTGGAAGGAAATTCACCGTTAAAAATGGTATCCAAGAGTCATAGAGCTTTTGGAACCTGTCACAGTTTTTTTCCCCCTAGCTCTGCTCACTTTCATATACAGGAGAACTTGTGAAAAGATGGACCTGAAATATACTTTTAGATATTGATATTAAATTCAAAAAACAAAAAGCTCAACCTATATCCTGAACTACTGAAGCCTTTGAGTAAAGCTGAGCTAAGCTTGAGAAGAAAGCTGAAAATGAACATAGCAAAGTGAATATCGAAGTTTTGCCCTTTGCTCATAGAGATGAAAAATGCATAAAGGATCTAAGATTTCCTAGAAATATAAAAATAATTTGTGTGTAGAATTTGGTAGGAGACTTCCTATCCTAGCACAAGTCCATGGAAAATGCTTAAAGGGTAAATCCAAATTATTTCATCATTTATCTGACACTTATGATTAAAAACTATTAAAACAGTTGACAGATTAATTCTACAAGTTTTGCATCTTTAAATCATATTTTCTCAGGTCAAGTTTCAACTATTTTTACATAATTATGTTGGCAATTGATAGATCTAAAAAGGCAAAAAAAAGTCATTGAAAGAAATTGGAAATGTACTCTTTTCTCAGAATACACGGAGTATATTATTTGAACACATCCTAAATTTTTTAATATAGTTGACTGAAATAATAACAGAAGCTTTGTGCAAATGGAAATGAAACAAAAGAAAATCTCCAGATAAGGCATTTTTCAAAAGAGTGATTTTATTTTTCTCATCCTAACAGTCAAATGTACACACAGCAATTGTATATCTTTCTTTTTATGAAATAAAAGTGGGGTTATATTGGACCCAAACCCGTGTAACCTGCCCTAGGTGACCCTGCATGTGCAGGCAGGTTGTGCAGACTAGATGATCTCCAAAGGTTCTTTCCAATGATTCTATGATTCTATGGTATAGTTGATTGCCTTTTGAAATATCTGCAATAAATGTCAAGAAATTCATTGTGATTTCATCCCAATAAGGTGAGAAAGTATAATTTCTATTTTATGCTTAGAAAAACCGACAGAAGTGTAACTGGAATTTGTTTTCCCAAATTTGTAACAGAGGCATATGTAAAAGATAAATATGGAAAGCAGATCTCTTGATTCACAATCCTGTTTATTATCCCAAAATTCCTTTTTGCATTTTTTTGATTACCTTCTTATGATGTTCTATTGGTATGTATACAAAGTAAAGTTATTTGAGTGCAGAAATTATGAATATGCATCTGTTACAAAGTGAGTTGTTATTTTCTGTTCTTGGAGATACTATCTAGAATTTTGCCTAAGGTATTGCTCTGAATTATCCCTCTGAATACTTCCCAACAAATTTTTTACAACTCAAAGATCACAGTCATTATTGACTTAGGAAGGGGCATTCTTTATATCATCAAGAAGAACCAAAATAAATATAAGTCTATAATGGGCAAAGATTTAGATGTAATGGTTTCACTAGTCTTTTTTGTTTATGTATTTATTTATTGACATTGGTAAAGTCTTTTTTAAATCTCTCTGACCTGAAACTTAAGGAGATTGACACAGACACTAACTGTTTTACGGGACCATTTCATTGATCCTGGATAACTGCCTGGGGTGAAAATATAGTATGGTGTTAATTATAGTCCTAAGATATGAATCAAGTGAGACAGTCAGTATAGGTTCTTTCTGTTCAAATGTTCCAGATTCTGAAATGTGGAAGTTAGCCTGGATGTTAGTATTTCTATTAGGGTAATTAGAACTATCTTTTCTTTTGAATTTTAAATTTATTCTATTTTTCTCTAGGAAGAAAATGTAAGGCTGATAATTATATTAACTTTATCATCTATATGAATGTCTAGTATAAATATATGTATACAATGCTCTATACAATGCTTACAACAGTTCATAGATTGGAATTTATTGGTAAACTCCAGTTTATTGGTAATAAAAATGAATCAAAGAATCAGGAAATTGGAGATGCAAACATTTGTTATGAATTGGCCTTCATACTTACTAAGCTTGCAAAAAATAACTTAGTTACAACTTCATATTAGTAAACTATTTAGACAAATGTTTTCACAGGCTCTTACGATAAGAGGATGAAAATCCGTGGAGATACATGAAGGTTTGCAGTTACTTTTAATTCTCTCGAGCTGGGATCTATTAGAGTTTATGTATATATCCTAAGTCTTTCTGAGACTTACTTATTTCCACAATATAATCTTTCCACATATCAGCAAATAACGTACATTCTCTATGTTCATATATTTGTCTTTGCAACTAACTGTACTATGTTTCTTGACGTTTTAAGAATTTCATCATCTTCCTAGAACACTTTCCAAATGATATTCACAATTCATTATTTCCCAAACTGTGTTAGGATGGAAGCAAGAGAAATCTATATAGAAAAAAAAGTACTTTTCATTATAATAATTTGTATTCAAATGGACTTTTTTTGCAAAATATCTTATTTTTGAACTCACATTATGATTTTTGATACTTACTATCATCAAAATCAGCAAAAATTATCAGCGAAAATTATCTCCAAACATTGATTCTGATTTTTTTAACATTTTTAAACTGACATTCAGATAAACAATATTTCTTAGACATAATATCGAAGTTTTGTTGTTGATATTTCCACTAGCAAACAATAAAGTACTATAAGAATATAGCTAAATCACACTTTTCAGTAGGTTATATTTTGGACTAATAATATTCCGGACCTATGGATTCATGTTAGAATATTATATATATTCCTGGAATGCATCTTCCAGTTTAGTTTCGTCCAAATGAAATTCAATTATTGTGCCATAAGACTGTACTACAATGGCAATGAAAACACTGCAAGTTGTGATAATGAAGAGGTTTGCTTCTACAGTGTTCCTCTCATGCAATGCAAATGTAGATCCAGCTTTTCTCATTCAAGCTAAAAGTATCTGTCTCTGCAACAGCACAATCTCATAAAAGTGGCATAGTATAAAAAAAAATAAAAATTAATATAAAGATTAGGATGATGAAATAAGCATTTAGGAAGGAGAGGGCTGGCTGTAGTTTGATCCATCAGTTTTATATTGTGAAGTACCTTCTTTACGGCACAATTGAGTTGTAGATTTGGCTCTTTTTTTCCTTCATTGGTTTGTATTTTTTTTTCTGTGTTCCTTTGTTAGCTTCTGATAATGGTGTCAAATTTGTTTTTAGCACTTTATCATATATTATTCTCCATTCCTGGGTAGAAGCATGAATGAGATGGGACTATAAACATAGCTGCTGCTACAAAACGGAAGTGGCAAAATTATAAACATAATAGAGATTACTCTATTACGTAATAATGTAATGACAATAACAATACTTACATCACTGCTTGTGAAGTATTTAAAAAAAATGAAGAATTCAAGGCATGGCTGGCATGGAGTATGAAATTGTATCTTTGATTTTTCTGGGAGAGTAAGGCCAGATGGGGCAATGTAAGCAATAAGTCAATTAGTATATAGTACTCCAGTAAAAAAAAAAAAAAAATAGAAGAAAGAAATAAAAAGGTAGAAATATCTCCTTCGCTTCCAGTCAAGTCACTGACAGCTGGAAAAACCTTTATTTCTTAAAGTAGTAAGCTCCATTTACCTGCATTGTTCAATGGCAACAAATTGACTTAATCTATAGTCTTGGAAGGGCAGATAGGGGAGAAATATTTGAAAGGTTAAAAAACAGGTCTCCTAGGTCAGCAGAGACATGGGAATAATTTGCCAATGAGCACCTTTTTGGGAAGTTTCACTGCTCAGGTGTCATTTAACAAACATAGCCTTGATATATGTTTTCAGGACTTGTAAACAAGGCTTGTATTGTTTCTGTGCTGGTAAAGTTTGCCAGGTGAAATCAACCTGCAGTTCACATCTTTGACCTTAATAGTATATTACATAATTTTTTAGTTACTATGTGCCACATATAGCTCTAAATAACCCTCTTACTGCAGCAAACCCTGTAATTTGTACTCCTATAAGTAGGCTTAGTGGTACACTTACTTTATAGGTTTTACTCTAATCACATCACTGTAATATTTGTATTGATTTCTTCCATGTGTTTGATGATAGAGTCCTCTCCTCCAGTTCTGAATGTCAGAAATAATCTTTTTCTCTTGGTGGTTTGGATGCTCCAATTAATAATAATACCCTTTGCAAAACAAAATAATAATCTGACACAGTCTTGAAGTTATGTGTGCCATATTCATGTAATAAAATAAAAGTATATGATTTAAGCATTTTGTCACATATTGGAAGTTCTCTGCATTGTGTTTCATGATTAGCTATGATGTATGGTCATACATAGTTTCAGATGATGTAGAAAGCCTAGAATAATGAAAAGTTTCACTAAATTTTGGAGAAGAATAGATGAGAAAGCTCGAGTTCATGCAACCTTTGAGGGAATTTGTTGAATAGGTGTTATTTGTGATGTTAACCCTAGGACACCTCTACCTTTTACAGTGCAGTGCTTGATATCAGGTAGATAAATATCTCAGCTGCCGTTATCACAGAATCATGGAATGGTTGAGGTTAGAAGTGACCTCTAGAGAGATCCCTTCTGCTCAAAAAGGGACACCTAGAGCATGTGGCACAGGATTGCATCCAGACGGGTTTTGAAGATCTCCAGAGCTATCATACATGATATGTGATGAGATCTGCATGTAGTTGGAGCTTGGCTTGCCCTAAAAGCTTAAGGAGAAACACTGTAGACAGCAGGGAGGAAGAGAAGTGCAAAAGAACCAGATGTTTTGAACTAAGTGATTGGTGAAGAATTGATAGGCACATTTGGGCACATAGGCACTATGCACATTTGGGTGATTTTAGTTCTGTTTTGCTCTAGACTGGTCCCAGGAACTGCTGCCTATCAGCAGATAGAGAATATTTCAGTACAATTGTAGACCACAAGTTTAATTTCATTAGAAAGGAACCCAGGCTGCAATCTCTGAGACCATAGTACGTCAGATGTGGGAAAAAAAAAATGGGAAGACAAATATTACTACTCTCAATATTGTCATGAGGTGTGCATAGCCAATTCTTATTCTTTCTTAAGTATGAGCCACTGTGACTACACAGTAATGAAAATGGCTTAGGAACACAGTTTAAATGCATTTCCCCTTTTTTAATCCCTGACTCCAAAATGAGAGTGTACTGCTACAGTAGTTAATAAAATTCAGGAATTTTTGCTGTTTTTCTTTCCTCTTAGCCTACTGACTGCATTTTAAAAACTGTTTTTAAAACACAAAATGTTTCTATGGTTTGGATTTTTTTTTCTTCTCAAGAGATTAATTTGTTAACTCTTACTCTGACATCCTTAATTCAGAAAACAAAACAAAACCCCCAAACCGTAGATTTTTACTCACCATAATACCCTCTTCTCCTGGAGATTATTGTGCATACATTTACCAAAGAGTCGCACACTGAACTACCAGCTAGACTCCTTTATGAAAGAAGTTCATTGTGAATTCTTTTGTTCATAACTGCAGGTGCTTTCTGACTCTGAAAAGATCCTGTGATCTGATAGCGGTTTTTCACGTTTTGTGATCATGGGCAGCTTGCATAATATAGCAAAGGTAGAAGATTGTTGCCTTCCCTGGGGTTGCCTAAAGTTACAGTCCTGATCTTTTGACCTTTAATTTCAGCAAGTTTGATTGCTCAAGGAACCCTGGTGTGCATACTTGGAGCTGGTATAGTATTTTGCTGTTCAGTTTATTGTAAACGCTTTAGCACTGACATAGTTTAGAAGAACCAATAGTTTCTGAGACTCTCTTGCATTTCATGGTGTGTAGGAATAAAGAGTACCTGGCAGAAATATTCTGTTATGGATATTATAAGTGTTGATGTGTCAGAACAATGATGTAAATGTCAGAGGCAATTTGTGCTATACTCCCCCAGTAGAGCACTGGCCAATGATAAAACTCAAGCAAAGGGTAGTAGAGCTAAGATAAGAGAGGCAAGAGCAATTTTAAAAGTTTTAAAAATAAATTTTTCAACTTAGCATTTTAATAAGAGAACATTAATAGCCATAAGCAAGGTAGATTAAAACCAAAATTTTCCTCACCCCATTTTTATTTTTACAAATAAAAAAAGTGAAAATCTCATAGTTTAAGGAGGTTTTCCCTATGGGAGGTTTAACCTCATACTGACCAATCCAAATATTTTTATCTTACTTGCAAATAAGCAATAGAAAAAGATTTTGAGAGCCATTCAGTTTAGATAAATGTATGGGTGGTTAGTATGCTCATCTGTGAGTGATTTGAGTACCTCAGAAGAAGAAGAGAAGCTCAGATGTACAAGGAATGCAATTTGGATGAATGTACTTATCAGTGGCCAACGAGATCTTGCGTAAAAGAGAAAAAGAGCTCATTCCTCCTTTCTCTGATCTAGATCTTCACTTTTACTGAGCAACTGGATAGAAATTTAATGTTTTCAAAACATTTTTCATTTCTAATTTTAATAAGCTATATAAGCTTTAATAAGCTAGCTGCACTTTTTAGCTAAGGAGTGATTCACCAAAAGAAAAGTTGTTCAATGAGGAATTATCAGGATGCATCTGAGACCAAGTGTTTGTATAGTACAAGGAGTGGTGACCTGCTAAAAAGTCAGGAAGAACTGCCCAATGCCTTACAACATCAGAGGAATAAAATAACTGTGGTGAACAGCACTGCTGAACTCAGAGAAAAAGCTTTACTTCTATTGGACTACCAGCAACGGCAAACTAAAACGTTGGCTTATTAGTGACTATGAAACAATTACGTGATATGTGTAGCAATACTCAGTAGAACTACAATGGGAAATAAAATAAGACAAAGTGTATGTTATAAATGAGTTTTAAAAAGTGACAAGGAACTACAACAACAAAAATACAGCAACAATTCAATTTTTTAGCGTGATTTGAACAAAAGAATATTAAGTGGGGAAGACTCATGCCAAAACAATAATCTTAATTCAGGCTAAAATGCTTATGCAGACACAACCACAAAAATGTTTAGATTAATGCTGTTCAGCTGCCCCATTAAGCAATCCTGAATTAAGTGGTCTTCCATGTACAAGCCCTGAGAAACAGTGAACTCTGCATTATAATACCAGTTGCCTAAATAATCCGGGCTTGCTTCTGAAGAGCTAATTAGCCCAGAGAGAGCTTGTATTTATGCATTGTCATCTCATATTTTAGTGAATAGCATAATTTGGACACTTTCTTCATAGGTGCCACAGTTAAAACAGTGAGCTTTATATTAATTTGCTAAAAGCAAACAATGCAAATCTTGGTAAGGCTGCACAACCCGACCTGATCTGCTCGTTGTTCCTGGCAGATTTCCAGATGTGAAGCCGTACTCCAGCAGAGCAATAAGGTTGCACTTGTGTGTAATATCTTTCACAGGTCTTGTGTATTAGGCTCTTCACTCCCTCCACCTTTACTAAAAAAAAAAACAACAAAAAGCTTGAAGTCAATAGATTAGATGTTAATCTAAGCTCTTCTGCAAAAGTTAAGGAGTTAAGGACCTAGTCATCAAGCTTAACAGGAAAAGTTAAAAATACAATTCTAACAACTCAAAAACTTGTGTAAGGGAAAAAGACAGCTCATTATTATTTGGGGGAAATAATCTAATCTTCTCATATCTCAATGAGGCAACATGTCAAATAAGTATCTACAAAGACACAACACAGCACACATTCATATGTGCAGGTGTTTACTCCATCCTTTGTGTTTCTAAAGCAGATGCATGCTTGTAAAATAATGCAGAACCCAAAAGGTTTCTGGATTTCAATTTACTCAGAACACTCGGGCAGTTTTACACTTCACATCACACACAATTAAAACTTGCTTGTGCCCCCAAAAATGCAGTTTCTAAGGAGTTAAAAGATATTAGTTGCTAGAACTACAGGGTTGATTTTTGTGCAATAATCAGTTTACTTTCTATTTATTTTGCTTTCTAATGGTCACAGAATCAGGCACAAAAAAAAAAAGGTGTGACCTGCCCTGCAGTGGTAAAGCATCCCCACCTACTATTTTTCTCATTATATTATTCTTTTAATGTAGAACTAACACTTTAAATCTTCTCCACAACCCAGATGCCAGCACACTGGGATGTAAGCAGAAAAAAAAGTGGAAGAAATATCAAGCATTCTCCTAAAATCAAGAGTTCCCTAGTGAATCCCTATGTCACATACATAAACACATTTAAAATGCTGCAGTGCTATTAGTCTTCCTAAAGTGAATTAGCTGTATCGGATTGCTGAAGATATCTGTTGCCCTCATTTATTTTTTCTGTGGAATTGTGAAACTTTCAATTGCCCAGTCACCTTAATTCTGTGCTTCTAGTGCAACCTGCAACTCCCATTAAAATGATGATGTCAGATGAAAGTTGTATAAAGCACAGTGTGAAAAAAACTTAAATGTCAGAGGTACACAATTTCAAAATATTTATTTGTTCTAATCAAAATGAAAGGATTATCATCTTTTGCTATGTTATTCTCATTTTCTAACTAATTAAAAATTGAAATTTAAAAGTAAATTGCACTTGTATCATTATATTCTTGAGACACTGGACAACTCTTCAGCCAGTTTCTTCAGTGAAGACAAATCGACTGAAGAAAGTCTGATTATCTAACAGTTAAGAAAGTTAGTCATGTTGCTTGAAACATGAAAATCAATGCAAGATTAGAAAAAAAAAAATCTAAAATACAGTTTGCATTCCAAATCAAATGAAAATGATCTGTCCTAGAAAAATTTACTGCCAGAAAATCTGTGTTTTTATTTTAGCAGCTGACTAATAGCTAAGAACACATTCAAATCTTATCTTTGCATCAAGATAAATATTTGGCAGTTTTTACCCCAGAGAACTTTAATCCTACCTCTGAGTTATTAACATAGAATAATACACAATAGATTTATTGTTTGAGCATTGATAAATGATTTATCTTACTCTGACTTCATCTCTTCTGAAAAATATTCACAATACACTAGAAATGTTAATATTGCAGGACTGATGTATAATGTTTATAAGTTATTCCTGTGCTATGTTAATTTTATTAATGTATATTAAGATCATCTATGTGTGCCTGGATGCATGCATGGAAATAAATACATACATTAGGACATATATGGAGGAAAACATGAATACTACCTTCAGTAAGTGCAAGTCGTGGACTTTTGAGCTGCATTCAAAGTAATCATTCTAAAATTTGGATATAGGTTACTAAAATGTATTATATGTGGGAAAAGTTGTCAATTATTTCTGTTTATTGTCTGGAAAGAATACTAAAATGATTTTTAAAATCTAAATGTGAGCTTTTTTAATTTGTCTTGAAGACTGGAGGAAATGACACTACCAAAAGGAAATAATTCACTTAAAAAAAGGTTAAAAATTCAAATCCAAACATGATTTCAAAATGTGACTCAAATAATTTTTTTTGTTGTTCAAAATTCATTAAAAAAAATCAAGTAGTCTGTATATACCTGACACTTGTTTAGATTTTAAAACAGAGAATCAAATAATTTCCAGAGCTACCAAGCAATGTGAAAATTTAAGTAACTGTGGTTGATCCATGACCCTCAGCTTTCACATAAGTGTCTCATGTTTTTTGTCAATTGGTATATACAGGTACTAATCACTCAATGAAAAAATTATTTGGTTTATCTGTAGAATTACTTACCTTTATTGTTAAACACTGGCATTGGTGAGGCCTTCACATTTAAAAACTGAGCCAGAAACTCTGATTGATATTTTATTGATATATAGCGTTACAGATACAACCACACAATGCTGAGGAATTCTCACTTTTTCTCAATAAATTTCTCACCTAAATAGGGGGCCAAAGAAAGAGACTCATTTATATGTATCCCAGTGGAAATAACAGAATCCATTATTTTACATAAATCTATGTAATTCTAATGATTGTTAATAAGACTGTAGAGAATGGAAAATAAATTTTGATCCTAGAATTTACAACTGAAAAACAGACATACAGTTCATGTTATGTCACATGAACCTCCTGTCACATTTACTTCTGTCCAATATGAAAATAAATTTATCAACAAAAGTGGATTTTCCATATCTGGGAAAAATAGAGTAATTAATGTATCTCATCATTTAGAAGATTTTCAGATCTCACCATTCCTAACTATGAATCCTTTCATTCTACTCATGCATCCACCTTTATATGGTATTTTTCAAACCAAAAAGTGTAGACTGTAAACATATATTTTATGTTCTAGTAATCTCTTAGTACACTGCATATTGAAATTTCATTTTTACTCCCTTCAACCATATAGTTTGGCCTTCTTTAAACATTCATTTCATTTCCAGTGCACAAGTGCTGAAGTATTTTAAGAGCATTTGTATTTTCATCTTTCATGCCTTTCAGATAGTGTTATCATGTCAAATAGTGATAGTCCAAAGTTTCTCCTAAATTGCTCATCACAGAGATAGTCAAAGTGCTCAAATCTGAACTGCTCTATTTCCATTTGGATATCTTGTAAAGACTACTGGAACAGTTTGCATCTTAAAAAATATATATATCTTTTTATTTATTCTTCTAGCTAACATCTTTTGCATCTCAGTCAAAGATTCTTACTATGGTAAAATATTCAAACCCTGAAATAAGCTGTATCTTGTTTGACATGTATTACCCGATTGATTTTAAAACTCTGACATTTTAATGTATGGAAGTGATACTCATGACATTACCTGCTGTGAATAAGTAGCACCAGGGCCTATGGCAAAGGACAAAATAGCTAGATGCTTCTCTCCCCTTAGGGCTCTCTGTTGGCGATTGGCCATTCTAAATTACTTTTGTTGCCTTATTTTTCTTTTATTCTTGTGTAATGCTCTGGAGGACAACGTTTCAAATTACATGTTCAGTCCCCCAGTGTGTCTTCAAATGCCATAGGGATATTAAACATTTATCTTAATATCTGAAGGGGTAATTTTGGTCAATTAGTCTGATCTGCCACAACACGGACATGGTAAAATTTAAAAAGAAAAAGTGATATTGAAAATAACTATGCAGAAAATCACTATAACTTCTGGTAATATGAACCTTATAGGCTCCTTTTTCACATTGTCCTTCTCTTGTACTTATTTCAGTGTTTGGGTCCCACTTCTGCTTCATGAAGTCAATAGCCAGAGCCTTGTTTCTATTTAAAAAATCATTATAAAATCATTGATAAAACGATAAAAATCATTTTCTACTTCCTTTGACATTTTTGAAATTAGAATTCAGAATCTGAAATGAAGGTCCTATCTCATATCCTTTTTCTTGATTCTTAGCTTGTCCTTTATTTAGTTTTAGTCTAGCACATACATAGAATTGCTTAAGAGAAAAAATAGGATTAGTGGGGCCCTAGTAAAACTTGACCACAGCTAAATTTCCATTTTACAGCTCTTTCTTTCAAGTATAATTCCTTATAGCATGTGTAAATTCTGAGTTTCCATAAGTAATATATAGACTCAAAAGTAAACAGATTTGATACTCCAACATAGAGCTTACTATATTTTTGATGTACAGGACTATACTCAATGTTATATTCTGTGATTTACTTTGTTTATATTATTTTAACCTTGTACCTTTTCCAGGACTTTTTTTTTCCCCCATAACACTTAAACACAATGCATATTAATCACAGATCAAGGGAGCTAGATAGGTTTGCTATCAAACTCTTTCCTGTGCTGTTCTACAAAGAGCACTAACAAATGAAGACACAATTAGGAGAAGATATTTCACCAGTTAGACGGATCAGATTTTTCCAAGTAGCGAGTATATAGTACAAATAGTCAAAAGCATAGATGGGGAAGCAGAGGCAGCATTCAGAGTGCAGAATACTAAATTTTAACAACTGTCAGTTGTAGGCCTTCCTTTCCCTTGCTTAACTTTTTTTGATGAACTCTCTGAACAGTTATACACATTAAAATTAACTTGTAAGTACTAAGGACTATAACTGACTACAGTCCTGTACAGATTGAAAATCTGTACATCATGAGAAGGCCTTTTGAGAGGCCAAAGAGAAGGCCAATGACTTTGATGAGGGCACGGAGTGCACCCTGAGCAAGTCTGCGGACGATACCAACCTGAGTGGAGTGTCTGACACTCCAGAGGGCTGTGCTGCCATTCAGAGGGACGTGGACAGGCTGGAGAGTTGGGAAGAGAGGAACCTCATGAGGATGAAAAAGGACAAGTGCGGGATCCAGCACCTGGGGAGGAATAACCCGAGGCATCAGTACAGATTAGGGGTCGACCTGCTGGAGAGCAGCCCCGCAGAGAGGGACCTGGGAGTCCTGGTTGACATCAGGTTAACCATGAGTCAGTAGTGTGCCCTCGTGGCCAAGAAGTCCAATGGGATCCTGGCCTGCATGAGGAGGAGTGTTGCCAGCAGGTCAAGGGAGGGGATCCTGGCCGTCTGCTCAGCTCTGGTGAGGCTGCATCTGGAGTACTGAGTCCAGTTCTGGGTTCCTCGGGACAAGAGAGATGTGGAGCTTATAGAGAGTGTCCAGCAGAGGGCAACAAACATGATTAAGGGAGCAGAGCATCTATTGTACAAGGAGAGACTGAGTTGGGCTTGTTTTCTCTGGAGAGGAGAAGGTTGAGAGGGAATCTGATTCATCTGTATAGTACCTGAAGTGGGAATGTAGAGAGGAAGGGGACAAGCTCTTCTCAGTGGTGGCCAGTGATAGGACAAGGGGTAATGGGTATAAGGTGAAACACAAGAAGCTCCATCTCCATGTGAGGAAGAACAACTTCACTGTAAGGGTGACAGAGCCCTGGAATAGGCTGCCCAGGGAGGTTGTGGAGTCTCCTTCTCTGGAGGTCTTCAAAACCCGCCTGGATGCCACCGTGTGCCACATGCTGTAGGTGTGCCTGCCTGAGCGGAAAGGTTGGACTAGATGATCTCTAGAGGTCCCTTCCAACCTTGAATATTCTGTGATTCTGTGATTCTTTTAAGGACAAAGAAAGAATTACACTATAACTTTACTTTTGGTTGCTTTTATTGCATTTATTAATGTGGAGGAAATACTCAAGCTATCACCAAATCACTTGAATAAGTTTGCATAACAGTATCTGCTTTCTCCACCTCCAAAATGTCCAGCATTTCAAAAACTAAAATTATTGTTATGTCTTGGACAGACATACTGACAAACTGACTGAGAATTACTTTCATGTGTTTTTTTGTTTGTATTTTATATTTACTTTCTTTGGATGTAGGACAAATAAGGCTATTTGAGCCTTTAAAACTTGAGTTAAAGTAGAATATCTCCTGAATAATTTTCATTTAATTGGCTGCATTTTTGTAGAATGGTCAATGATAGCAGCACATAGTAACTCTTTCCCCTCTTAAACCATTTTCTTTTACAGGTTGTTAGTTCAGCTTCTGTTATAGCAAATATTTAATATATAATTAAGCTTAATTTTCTCACTGAAATTCCATCTGAAAACAATGTAGGCTATAGAAGAAAGCCTTGCCCTTCAAAGAAAGCAAAACTGTTTTCTGGACCTGAAGCCATGTCCATACTATTGACACTTAGGTCTCGTTTCTCTGTGGCCCTACTATAAAAATGTTATTTTGTGTCTGTGAAGTTTTTCAAGCCAAAGTCTATGATGTAATGTGCGTGTATATATATATATATATTTATATAGTCTTTCACAGTATAGTCTGAAAACATGAAAAGATTTTAAGTCTTCCAGTCTCCTGTACTAATATAAGAAGAGTGTGTAGGATGTGGGAAGTAGTTTTGTCCCTACAATTTGGAATGGAAGTGTTGCTCGGACATTGAGAGTGTTAGCTGTTCATGTCCATTTGCGCCAGAAAGCATCATAACAGTCGAATGATATGGATTTGTTGTGGTCCAAGTAAGGTGCGTAAGGTGACCTTGAGTAAGGTGTTTTGCCTTGTCTTGTTAATAGTAGAAATGTGTTCACAGCGATGGTACTATGCTATGGAGCAACATTTGACCAAGCTCTAGAGGTGACAGTAATGCACCAGGAAGCTGGTCTTTCTGGCAATTGACCTGGGTGAAGCAGCCCTGTGGCATCTCTGACTGGTCCAAGCTCTACCTCTTTTAATCTGATCTAACTCACGAGCTTCCCTGCGTCTCTGTATTGTACAATGCTGTCATCTCCTTAAAGACTCCAATGCCTCCAATCACACAGCAGTTTATAGTTCTTATCACTCAGGTTCAGTGTTCTACCAGCAATTTGGGGTACGTAATCAAGAGGTACAAATTTAGCTGCATCATAAAATAGTAACTTAAAAGACAGAGAAATAGTATTGATGAGAAATTGTAAGAATGTTATTCGCAAAGATTTTCTAGAGCAATTGGGTATATTCCAGAAAATACAAGTTCTTCAAAATTTTAATTTGATACATAAATTCCCAGATTAATAGACTACATCTTTTAAAAAGAAAAGAGACAAGAAATTGCTGAAGTTGTCTCAGAAAAACAAAGAACTCAAATAATTAGAGTTCACAACTATATTATGCAAGACTGAATTAGAAATCTCTGGTTCAACAGGAACTGTAATGGTACCTTAATCCTATTCCATTTCCAAGCAAATCATTGAGCTGTCATAGAGTGCATTGAACAGTTTTTCTCTTGTATCCATTTATTTAGAAAACTTCACAAGTTCCTAGATTTGTGTCAATGCAGAAAATAAAAAAGAGTGAGTTGAAACTATATATGAGTTTATATGAAACTACATATAAACTTTATATGAAACTCTATATGAGTTTATATGAGTATATCAGTCTTTACCAAAGAAGTTCTGAGTGTTTGTTCATGTAACCTTGATTTAGTTGAATTCTATTCATAATCTTTTGCTTTTGTTATTCTGATTGAGGGATTATATTTTTAGCATTTTAGTATGAATATCCAAAGAGTAGGTTATTTTAATAAAGTGTATAAACATATCACAGAATCACAGAATCACAGAATATTCAAGGTTGGAAGGGACCTCTAGAGATCATCTAGTCCAACCTTCCT